>QANX01004214.1:146808-225878 GCA_003254975.1 Ochetophila trinervis | reverse complement strand
ACCCTAAACCCTAAACCCTAAACCCTAAACCCTAAACCCTAAACCCTAAACCCTAAACCCTAAACCCTAAACCCTAAACCCTAAACCCTAAACCCTAAAACCCTAAACCCTAAACCCTAAACCCTAAACCCTAGACCCTAGACCCTAGACCCTAAACCCTAAACCCTAAACCCTAGACCCTAGACCCTAGACTCTAAACCCTAAACCCTAGACCCTAACCCTAGACCCTAAACCCTAAACCCTAAACCCTAAACCCTAAACCTCAAACCCCAAACCCCAAACCCTAAACCCTAAACTTTTAAAAAATAAGTATATAATTAATAATATATTAAATTACATATTTGTATTACTTATGATTTTAACTATGATTACGTTATCTATAGATGGATACTATAAAAAGAATTTAGAAAAAAAATTTAAGTTGTATTATATTTTTTTTTTTTTTTGAACTACAGGATAAGAGAGTTAAATGAGTAAAGTTTAGCTTGCAACAAAATTTTGGGTTTCATTATTCATAATTCTATGATTTGGTAATTTTATTTGGAATATTTCTTACAAGTTAGAGTTTCCTCTAATGGACTTAAAATTTTCTTATCCGTGAAATGGATTTATTCTTGGCTTTGTTAATTTGATTTGAAATATTTTATTGGTTGGATTTAGATTTCTTAATTGTGAAACTGCCTAAATAATAGATTTCTGCCACACATAAAAGCAATCAAAACAAGCATTCTTTTTGCTGCATAAGAACAAGCATGTTTGAAGGAAATAAAATAAAATAAATACCTACATTCACGTGTTAAAGAAAAATACAATTCTACACCCACCCACTACAAAATGACATACAAACATGCCTGAGCTCAAGGTAGAATGAAACAGACAATGCAATGTAAAAAAGAAAGAAAGCAAAATACTACAGATTTTATGACTTCGAAAAAAAATTGAAAACAACATTCAAGTTTTATAAATAATGCAATTCCAAGTGGCTAATCAATGTTTAGAGCTCTCCCTAAACCCTAAACCCTAAACCCTAAACCCTAAACCTAATCCCTAAACCCTAAACCCTAAACCCTAAACCCTAAACCCTAAACCCTATACCCTATACCTAATCCCTAAACCCTATACCCTAAACCCTAAACCCTAAACCCTAAACCCTAAACCCTAAACCCTAAACCCTAATATGAATGGATTTATAATTTAGAGTTTAAAAAATGTTTAAAATTTAATCTTAAAAGTAATTATTATTTTTTACATAATATGAATAGGGTAGGCAATGGAACAACTATATTCATTGCACCCAACCTAACTCCAACCGGGGCAATTTTTTTGACCCATCTAACCCAAAAAATGTTTCCAATCAAAAATTTTTAAATGTTTGAGCCACTACAAAAAAAAAAAAACGATGTTCTGTGACGGAAAACATTGTGACGGAAATGTACTCGTCACAAAACAATGTTTTCTGTGTCGGAAATTTCAACTTCCGTCACAATTATGGATTCATTTTCCAGTAACTGTGACCAATATGTGGCCGTCACACATGCAGCTGCGTGGGAACAAAATTTTGAAATTTTGTTTGCATTTAGTGACGGAAAATGACAAATGTCATCACTAAATGACTACCAGAATTAAAAAAAAAAGGGAATAACATTTCTGTGACGGTTACAAAACCGTCACAGATGCTAAAATCATTTAAGTGGCACTGTTTGCCACCGGATCTGTTTCTGGTCTGATATGTTTTTTGGATATTTGGTGGTTGACTGCTGACATTTCATAAATAGGTAGCTTGACTTTGCATTTTCTTTTACCATCAAAACGGCTGCGTTTTAATGTTTAGTGTTTAGCTACTGTTTTCCAGTTTATGAACTCAAATTGTGCAAGTGTGAAAGCCACTGTTACGCAGCTACAGGGAGCTTCAACACCGACGGCTTCGAGTGGAAAATGAAGTGACGCTAAGAATTTTCGATTGATATTTCAATATTTTTAATGTAATATCCAGCATAGATTATAGTTGTACTTCTCTAAAAACAAAATGGATTTCTTTGTTTGACCCGATTACGCGTTTGGTTGGATCTAATCTTCGCGGTTCTTTCATTGCGAAACGTTTGAGATTTTACATTCCCAAAGCTTTACCGGTCAATCGTTGGACCTTCAGGTACTCAATTGCGATCATAATTGTAAAATTTTAGGAGCGTTTGTGCTTCGCTTCTTGACTTTTTTCGTTATGTTTTGAAAGCGATTCGATTTTGTCGAATAAAGCTTGAATTGCTCCAAGGATTTCTGAAGGTCATTTTGAGCGAAATCAGGTATTTTTGCTTCATTTATTCGGTAATTGTTTTTTTTTATTTTATTTGGTTTTTAGTTTGTTTGGCTGAAAATAATTTTAATTAGTTTTAATTCCATTTTAGTTAAAAGATTTTTTTCCCTTTTATTTCGTTATAAAGTTTGCATTTCAGTGATTGCAATTATTCTTAGCTTTTGTTTGAAATGCCTCTGATTTCTTTTTTGAGGGCCGATTATAGGTTTAAAGATATGCAACAATTGCATCTTTCTTTCTGGTTAATTCGAACAAAGATTTGTTGCGTGCGCTTTGGATACTGACTTATTGTAATCTGGTTATTCTTAATTCGGCTAAACATTGAAAAGATTAACTTCCTTTACTCTTAATTGGGTTAAAATAATGAGGAAACCTTATGATTCAATTAGAATGGTCTAGGGTATACAACTCTTGACTTGAAGATTCAGTAGATGGCAACCCTATGTCAAATGGTGTAGAATGTTCAAATCTCAAATTCTTCTTTTTCTGCAATGAGCTTGGATGGTTTCTTTAGCACTTAGAAGATTGACAACTTTTGCCGAAACCAACCTCTTGAAGCATATCTTGCATGCCTCCAGTTCTGTCATACACTGAATATAAAACTTAGAAATATCAAAGAAAATGAGAACAGAACAGATGTAAGATTGTTCAAGAATCAAGGTGTGCATTTGTCTCTTTAGTGCATCAATTAATGACATTCTTTGGTGTTTGTGACAATATTAGTAACTTTGTATCCATGAGAGGCCCATGAAGTATTGACAAAACACATAAGAGGTTAGTGTATTATTATTATTTTTTTTTTCGAAAGAAAAAGAAGAAAATAAGGAGGATATGTGGGTGGATGCCGGATGGGAGAGTTAAGAAAGACACAGAACTCTGCAAGGACAATAGGCTCCTTAACATGTCTACTCTTATTTTTTCTAATACTAGAATCAACAGCGAAGTCCAGCAGGTTCTCTAGCAAGAGAATGCAGTGGCCAGCAACCATTAACTCTTCAGCCGCAACTCTCTCTCTTAAAAATTAATACATCTACCAATAGGAGTGGTTAAACCCAAACCAAACACCTAGATACCAAAACCCATTACATCTCTAGAGTCTCGAGGCTGTATGCCTCAACTGAGGGTGAGGCTTAAGCTTCAGTTATTCTATTGTGCCATCGGCATGCTTCCTAGCAGTTAATTTATGCTCTTGTCCCTTGATGGACTCTTTCAGCATTATTTATGCTTTTGGTTAAGCTTGAAGATTTCTAGTCACTAAGCTTTCATACTTCCTAGCAGTTAATTTCCTGTCTTATCTTTATTTTGGTTTTCCTGTGTAATTTTATCAGAGTATTGATTGATAATTATTGAGTTTTCCATAGCTTTCTGAATTCTGTAAAGGTTGGATATTGATTAGTAAATTGACCAAATAGTTTTAGTAATTCAAGTTGTTTAGGGCTATAACTGCCTCTATGATCTTTAAATAAGTTTTTTGATAAAACCTCATTATGCTTTATATATTGAAATTGCAGCTATGCAGAGCCAACTTGTATGTAATGGGTGTAGGAGCCTTCTTCTTTATCCTAGGGGCGCTACAAATGTTTGTTGTGCATTGTGCAACTCACTTACCTCAGTCCCCCCTCCTGGTAAATTTCTGTTGTGTGTGTGTGTGTGTGTGTGGTTTTCTTTTCTTCTTCTTTTTTTGCCTCATTGAAATGGCAAATTTTGAACTATCAACTGATTAAGTGAATACTTCCTATTTTCATGTTTACCATTTGTAAATTGCTTGATAGTTTGATATAAATGGTTAAGCCTACTTCGCATTAGCTTCAAGGCTTCCAAAAACAGTGATCCTTAACATGGTATCGTGGCTTAGTTTTCTTTATAGTCTTGTGGTCTAATCTTGCTAACTTATATTTTGTCAATTAATTATGCTTTGCGGCACAAATTTTTACTATTATTGCACAAACCTACATGGGGGAGAAGGAGAGATAAAGGGATCTTGGAACCTGGAATGTGGGCAAGGGAGTGATAAAGAGTGAGAGGGAGCAATGATTTAGTAGTTAGATATACATGAAATAATTTTTACAGGGAATATGAAGGAATTCATAGTTTGGGGTCCTTCAATTAGGATTACAGATAGGGACCAGTTGTAGAGTTATTCTTTCAAGTTGCATCAGATGGTATCCAAAATTGGGGAGAAAAATTTGGTGATTCTAGTTGTACTGTTGAAACAAAAAACATGGAATTTAAGATTTCAGAAAAAGCTTATAGTAATTTATAGTAATAGAGAGTAGTGTTGTTAGATTTTGAAGCATAGGTGTAGTTCATTGGGTTGAACTACAACAAGCTCTGAATGGCTAGTGAAGAAGATAGTTGGGTTTTATCCATTTCAGATAGACAAGCATTCTGTGTGTGATCAAGTTCTATATTTCAGATTTTTTTGGGTGGAAAAGAACCAAAGAATGTTTGATGGAAGATCATAAAATTTAGATTTCTTATGGAATCATATCAAGAGTTGTATTTATTTTTGGGCATCTACAACGAAGAGTGCAACGAGCTTTTTGCATTTCTTCGTTTAAATTTACTGGGATAATGTTCTTTATTTTTGTGGAATTGTTTAATTATGTGGATTTCTCTTCTTTTTTTTTCAATACTTTGTACTCCTTTTTTCATTTTTATATACAATCTAATCAGTCAAGCTCAATTAAGGTGCACTTTACTGTATATATATATATACACATACAATTATTCTCATCTGGGAATCCTGGATGAATTTTGTCCGGGATAATGGTTTTAGTGACAATTTTAGTGACAATAATTGTCACTAAAACCCTTCTCTCTAGCAAAACTCTTTCGGGAATCCTAGATGAGACAAAATTTATATATTTATATATATGGTCAGGCTATTGTAAAGTATACCTGATAATTTTAAAATGCAGACTGTCACTAATATTAAATCAATGACAAGGCATCCCTAATAAGTACTATTAGTGGCGGTTTGCATTTTAAAATTGTCAAGTATACCTTACAATAGTCTGAATGTTTACATATATATATAAATATATATATTTATATATATTGTCAGCATGCATTGAAAAGTTCATCCGGGATTCCTGCACCATAAGATCAGCATGCATGCCTATTATAGTAGAACTATATATATTATATAATTTTTCTCCCAGCAAGGAGAATTCGTCCAAGACAATGCCTGTCTTTAAATATGCATTGTTCCGGACAAATTGAGGACATTAAGTCCCTAAGGAGAGTCCTACACTAAGTGGTGGGGAACACACATCCCACCAACTCTAGTGGGACATATCCGTTCTACAAATTCTTTGCTTTACATCTCACCAGAATTGGTGGGAGTGTGTTGCCCACGACTGATGGGGGGATTTTGGCCACTGTGGCAGGCCTGAATATATGTGTGTATGTTGTATAGATTGTAAGTCCACTAAAGGTGTTTATACCATTCACCAAATGATCCGAGTTTTAACTATTGTGGCCTTTAAACTATTTTTAAGATTAAATTTATTAGCTTTGATTCATAGAATGTATAGCACATCTTGAAAGATATATTGTCATTTTCTTTCAACAATTTTACTTTTATATGTACCTTGTAACGATACTTCGATTTGTGATTCTTTGCTGATGGCTTGTGAATTGTTACCAAAATAAAATTGGACAGTTAACAATAAATTTTGGTGCAGCATCCCATTAACAGGGGCCATGATTCCATTAATGTATTTCTTGTGGCATTTCTATGAAATAAATAAATAAATGATTTCTTATGATCTCAGCGCATCAGAACCCACGAGTCTTATTATGAGTTATTTATATTTTTGCTATCACATCCAGTGTTGTCAAATTTAGTTGAAGTGTTTTGCTTTACTTGGCCTGATCTTAGAGTCAGATATCGATGATAGCATTACTTTCTTGGAGTTGTAAGAAGTAAAGGTAGGTGTTAGCCTGTGGTCCTATTACTGTTAGTAGTTTATTTGACACAGAATTCATGTCGCAAATGTCTTATACTGCTCATTTTTCTGTATTTTTTAAAATATTGAAAGGAACTTATTATGATGGTTCAGACAACAATTTAAATGCCTTCTTTTAAATAGAGTTAATGGAGTGTAGTAAAAATGCAAATACTTATAAATTTTAAGAAGAGTTTAAGCATTGAAAATTGGTTGTAGAATTGAAAACTAAGCCTTCATCCTCTTTTTTTATTTTATTTTTTTTATTTTTTAGTTTTTATTAGGTTTAGGGTTTAGGGTTTATTAAATGGAGGCAAAGCCAAAAAAAAAAACTACACAAGAATAAGCCTTCATCCTTTACCTATAGATGAGATGGTTTAATTTCTTGTATCTTAGACCTTAGGTGCCATTTACTCATATTCTTAATGGTTCATCAACCTTTTGCGTTTCCATGATCATCTTGAACAATTTATGGCAAGTACAGAATCAAATTCTTAAATTTCAATTTTATTTTTCTCTTATAACTCTTATTTGTGACCTCACTAGTGTTCGAGATTAAGGAAGAGAAGTGGATTCATCCAAGAAACACTAATAAATAATAGTTATTTCTTGCTTGATTCCTGATACTATTAATCTTTGTTTATAGAATCAACTGATCAATCATTGTGTAAAAGCCTAGAACAAACATGCTGTGTGTTATTAGACAAGACTGTGACACTAGTCTTCATCAAACATAATTTATGGATTTGATAAGAGGTATAAAGTTTGGTTGCACAAAACTGTATTGTAATGCATTTGCAGGGATGGAAATGGCTCAACTTGTATGTGGAGGCTGCAGGACTTTATTAATGTATACACGTGGGGCAACGAGTGTGCGATGCTCTTGCTGTCACACATTGAATCTTGCTTCAGGTACAGTGTACTTATTTACTGAAGGAAGTGATATTTTTCAGCATTATGTCATGACTTTACAAAACATAAAATTTTTGGTACTTCACAAATCACGATCATTCTGTATTAGTCTTGTAAAAATCGAAGTGTATAAAGCCCTGTTTCTGATGATACAGCTTAGAAGTTTGTTTTATCTCTATTACATAATGAATTACTCTTTTGGCATGGCATTTCCTTAATACAATGTTTAATTGCTAACTACTATAGAATTCAACACTGAAAATAGATAGTGACAATCTGACTAATTGGATCAATCTATATATCCAAAATGCGTGCTGTCTACTTGTTGAGGCTGAAGAAGATTGACATTTCCCATTATGACGAAAGGCATGTAATAGTAATTATGTTTCTTTAAGCTATTCCCAGTATTGTGAAGACTCATTGTGCAAAACGAAAGTGATGTTACTAAGTTTTCTAAGTTTATTCCATAAATTGACTATGCATTATTGCAAGCATAGATATTTTTCTTGTGTTCTGGGTCCAGTCTTTTCACTTTTTACAAGAATTTTAGTAACTAGTAACATGATTCGATGCTTCTATTTGGTGTTTTTTTTATACCATTTTTCAAGGTTTAGCAACTTTGATAAAATTTTAAAGTATGATTATGGTAAAATACTTGAAACTGGTAGTAGTTGATTATGTCTCCATTCTGTTCTAGAAGCTCCCTTGGTAGCAATGCTTAATTAAGTATTTGATATTTTTGTTCGTTGTGGAATGTAACAGAGTTTGTCTCAAGTATTCTTGCATAACTTTTTGAAGTGTTTTGGTTAACTAGGAAATATGCTCTGGGTTTTTCGCTTCTTTTTGCTGTCATATTATATGGATACATTTCTGGACTGCATGCAAAAATCTTACGATTTTCCTCCATGTTGCATTTGCTTTTCATCTTCAGCCACTTGTTGATTGAATTGTGTTCTCATATGTTTTGTGAATTAAAAAGCATCCAATCAGTTTTCCCAAGTCAACTGCGGAAACTGTCGTACAATGCTCCTGTATCCATATGGAGCCCCATCAGTCAAATGTGCAGTGTGTCACTATGTTACCAATGTTGGGGTAAGTATATATTAAGTTATTAAATTGGTGCAAAAGCACTGTATATATTTGAACTTTTTCATTAAAAAGTTTTTCCTAAATTACTATTGGTTTAAGTTTTAAGGTAATTACTAAAGGACCCTTTATTTGAGTTGTCTCAATTTAGTTACCATTGTATTTTTTTATTTTATTTTTAAATAATGGTATTTTTTGAACGATGACAATTGATTTTATTAGGAAATTGATTTGTTAGGTTTCCTATTACCGTTTGACAAAATTGACCATCTAATATCCATATATACACCCTGAATGCTAAGGAGATACGTTTTCTTCAATCAAATCCACAAATACATATGAAACTAATTGTTCACCAAAAAAATATCTTTACAAGTAAATACTATTAATGTAGAGTGCTTGTGCCAATGTCAGCTGGCCAACTTTGTCAAATTCTTATGAAGCTACCCATCTAACACCCATATGTACACCCTACATTCCCATTATAATGAGATGTATTTCTTCGATCAAATTCACTAAAATGAATGAAACTAATTATTCATTTAAAAAATTAAAATTAAAATAAAAATAAATAAATAAATAAATATGGACCAAATTGGATAACTCAAAATATGGAGATTTTTGTAATTCTCTCTTAATTTATAGGCATTCTCAAGTGAGGAACTTTTAGTGATTTTGGCTTTTCTTTTTGTCGTTCTTCTTATTTCTGAAGTTCACATGTTTCAAAAGTTTGAAGCTAGGGAATGATATTCATTTTGTGTGCTTAGAAAATTACTCGGTTCACTTGCCATGCAATATTTCAATTGTTGAAAGATAGTTTTTGTCAGTCACCCATGTGCATGGACAGAAATCTTGTTTTTATTCTATAGTTTGCAATTTTAATGGGACAGTATTATGGTAAATTGAGGGAGATGTATGCTGACCGTGGATTACACATCATTTCCTATGCAAATGAGATTGTTACATGGTCATGTATTAAACATGCACTTGGTCTTCAAGATGAGAATTGGCGTATAAAACAATATAGATTCACAGAACATTAGTTTCCAATTTTCTTAATTATATTCGACATCCATGGTCTTGTCAAAATTCCATGTCATGTCTACGTATGCTAATAATCATATATGGATCATTTGATGAAGGATCTTCATTTGTCTTAATGCATTTTTATATTCTAGCACAACAACAAAATTATATTTTAGGAGGGAAGCTTAAGAATAAATGGACCGACTTAGATTATATTATCTATAAGTGAACTAAATGAACCCCTAGCTGCTAACTCTCCTGCTGTTCTGTTTGTACCTTATCAAGTTTTGACTTAAGACATAATATAGTTCTCTTTGCGGCTTCATTTTGTTTCTTCTCATTCCATCTCCCCCTCTCTCACTTGAATTCTTGTGCAAACTGATAGACAGGCAATGCCAGGGTTCCACCTCCAGTGCACAGACCTAGTGGGACAGCTAATTCTGGAGCAGTTCCTCGTACTTCATCTGTAAGATCATAAAGTTTTCATATAATTTCCCCAATTGACTGATTATGATGGTTTTGATGATGGAATTATATGTTTGATGCCATTTTCTTGTATTTCCTCCAGTCCATGCCTCAATCTCAAAGCCAAACCGTTGTTGTTGAGAATCCTATGTCAGTTGATGAAAGTGGCAAATTAGTAAGTTTAATAATTGATATCCATGTTACTTGTTTTTGTTACCTTGATTTTCCATCCTTCAGAGTTTTGTTTGTTAGTTTGATCAAGACTATGGAATTTCTCAGGTGAGCAATGTTGTCGTTGGTGTCACAATAGGAAAGAAATGACTGAATCAGAAACCAAGAACAATTTGCTGGTGGGGAGCAATCCATTCCAAATCCTTCTTATAATTCACTTGACATATAGACATGGAAAATGGTCATGTATATTCTGTGAGAGATGACCATAAGTATCATTTGTCAAAGAAAACTATTTCCTGATGTGAGGTTTGGTGAAACTGTAATTTGTGATGTATTAATTACACGGTGAGAGATGGAAAGGGCATTCCTTTGTTGTCTCGTTGATTTATGTACACTCTAGTAGTGCTTTGAAACAGTACATGTTGAATTATAGCTTAACAGTAAAATTGCACAGAAATTGCACAATAATAAATTCCAACAAAATTGTTGGTCTAACAATGACAACGTTCTTTAAGCAGTGCAAATTTACATTTTGAAATTCCAAACTGGAAACTCCAACAATTTCACAAGGGATGTATGTATTGTTTTTTAAAGACTTTTTAGTTATTTCCTATTTAAGATAGGGTTGGGCATTAATGAAAGAAGACAACGTCTAATCCAAAGAGGAAAAAATAACAAAATAAGAAACAAAAAGAAAAAGGGTGTGAGAGAAAATAAAGGAGATTGTCATTCACTGTCGTTAATGCCATTGCCTAGCTAGCGCATCGCTTTTTCTCTCTCTTTTTTTTTTTTGGCTTAAAAAAGCACAAAACAAGGTGGATCCTAAAAGAAGATACAGGTGCTTTCAGAAAGAACGGCAAAGGGACATATACAGTAGCCCCACTCTTTTCCATCATAGCTAATTCACCGAGTGAATTATAAAACTAATAAATTGTTTAAGCAGAGGTAGCTAAGTTGGAAATTAATATTAATTTTCCGGACCACATATATATAAGGCGTTTGAAAATGAGTTCATCCATAGTAATGAGTGCAGTGCAGAAGTAAACAAATTTAGTATTTTATTTATATACTGTACACACACACACACATAGACACACGGTATCATGCATGCAGATAGGATTGTAGGTAGTACTAGTAGGCAGACAAGCAAACAAAAAACTAAAAGAAAAGAAAAAGAAAGAAATCGAGGCCTAGTAGTTCGTACCCTCTTGCAAAAACATTAAAGGAAAGGTGGGACCAAAAACCTTGAACTTGGCCACCGAGCTACCCGCAATCCAGAAAATGGGTTTTGTATGTATTTGATAAGATGGGTTATTCTCTATTTCGCTTGCTCTTTGGGCGGTGGCTTTTTTTACTAATTTGGCTATAAGATAGGCCTTGCGGTCAGCCACTTGTTACTTTTGGTATTATTTCTTTGAGGACGCCTGAACTGATCAATCATGAACTACCACTCAATTATTTACCTCATCGATCTCTCTTCTATGCTACTCTCTCTCTCTCCGTCCCTCTTTTTCTATCTATTTATATGTGTGTGTGTGTGTATACTTCATCTGGAGGCTGGATATGGATATACTATGTAATTATATATTGGTTGGGTAGTAAATATTAATTGGTCGGGAAGTGGCTTGCTTGCGCAGAGATAGATAGTTCAGTGCAGCCAAGGATGACTTGCCGGCCATTCCCATTTGCCAAATTTTCATAAGCTACCTAAGATTTAACAATAATTAGTTAGATAAAATTAAATGTATGCCCCGGCAAGTTGTCTTTGGCTACGTTGGCCTCTCTTCTTCACATGCAAGGCCTTAATCCGGCGAGTTTTTTTAGACATTGCACCCCAGAGCTCGCTCCAGCTACAGCATTGCAAGCTGCAAATCTGATTTCCATCAAATAAAAGAAGGTATGGGTGACTGTCTTAACCCACCAATCCACATCCTTAGAGCATCTTGCAATGCTTGCAATAGGTTTGTTTAAATTAAAGCCACATTTTTCCATTTTAAAAAACCACATAACATTTTTCCTTTTTAAAGAGCCATGTATCTTTTTACTAATTTTAGGTTCTTTAAATTAAAAATAAAAAATAAAAAATAAAAAGAATTTGGCTCTCCAAATTTCTATAACAATTATAACTATATTTGGTAATTCTAATTTTATTTATTTTTAAATTTCACTTTGTTGCAGAGAAAAAAATTAAAAAATATATAAAATATAGAATAAAGTGTAAATACAGAGAATACTATAGATAAAAACTCACTTTTTTTTTTTAATTCTTCATAATACTTTTTATTTAGAAAATTATATTCTTTATTCTTTTTTTTGAATATATTCTTTATGCTTTTTGGTAATCGTATATATTCATTATGCTCTTATCATATTGCCACTACCATATTAATTAAGGTTCTTTTTTTTAATTTTACCACTGTTTTGGCAATACTTTGGACAAAGGATAGTTTTTCTTTTTTTTTTACATTTCTCTATCTCTCTGCGACGAACATTTTTAGTATGAGGTAAGAAAATAACTCTTTTTCTTTCTTCTTCTCTAACTTCGTGTTCAATGTTTATCTTTCATCTTTGCATCTCTAATTCTTCTCCTCTCTTCTGCGTTTTTTTTTTTCAAATTCAGTCAAGTTCATAGTTTCAAGAGTTGCCAGTTTTTAAGCTTTTATTAAACTTTTATAAACGAATTATTAAACTTTAATATTTTTTTTTTTACTTTAGTTTTAAATATTATTATTATTATTAGAATTATTTTTTTACATTTCGATTCTTATTTTTTTACATTTCGATTCTTTCTGTGCTGATTTTTTCCTTGAAACATAGAGGGATAGATAGCAAGGGCCATTTGTTTGCTCGCTTATAATTTTTTTTATAAATCTTCTAACATATTCCTTTTTTATTTATTTCAATTTGATGGTATAATAGACATCATTAAATTAAATACAGTACTTGAAGTATATAAACCCACTGAAACTCGTAATTATTACCTATATGAATTTGTTTAATTATAAAACAAATGTTCCTTTATTATAGATTATCCAATTCCACTACCATCAATCTCCTTATTACAGCTAGATTTATGCAAAGAAACGAAAAATTTGCACTGCCATGTACACTCAGACACTGAACATAAGGCCAACGAATGAAGGAAAAAACTTTGCACCCTGTGTTCCGATCATAAATTTATTTTCTTTCACTGGGTCTTTCCAGAAAGTAAAAGTACATACGCAAAAGTATTATTTTGGTGGTAGGAGAGGTACCTTACATTGTTTATTTGGATAAATTTCTTGTATGCAGTGAGAAATTGTCTGGTTGGCTGGTTGGTTATCTATGTCTCTTTCTGTTTTGGTAAATGGTAATATATATATGTTATATTTTTTTTTTGACATTTTCGTTTCATCTTTTAGTGCTTTGCTCCTGCTGTGTTATAGTGCAAGATTGCAACTAACTGGTAAACATTGTTTTTTTTTTAGATTTATATTTATGTTTTGCTTAAAGAATTGTAGTTTAGTTAGGCTGTGAGATTATTTATACTTTGGAGTTGTTTGTGTGTGATTATATTGTTGCGAAGTTGAAAGTTTGAGAACATGAATTTTTTTTATTGCTATTTGTTTGTTATAAAGTTGTGGTTATATGTATGTTTTCAAAAATAAAATCTATATGATTACTGCTGCTGTTTTTTTTCATCTTTTTTTTCATACTCTATACAATGTCATGCATGCTTAGTTTATGATTTTGTTAGATATATTTTGAATTTTTTAAATGTTTGATTATTTTCTATAGGATAAAAAAATAAATAAGATATAAGAATTTTTTGATAAGCATACACTCCAACCCTCCACTAATGTTACTCACCTCAGCAATCAAAATTAGTTGAAGGGTCAAAAAAAAATAATAGTTTAGTTCTAATAAAAAATTATTTGTTTAGAAACACTTTTTGAAAATAAAATTTAGCCATCCAAGTAATTTTTGACGTAAGTGTAGACATTATAATCATATATATTATACATGTGATACAAAAAAGAATAAAACTAATAAATTGAAAAACTATTTAATGAATCAATGAAAAAAAATCCAAAAAATAGTAAAAGATAAAACATAGTCTTTTATAGAAACATATAAAATAAGTATAAAAATAAAGTGTAAATACAGAAAGATGATGAATCGATGCAAAAAGACATAATTGTTTATGGAAACATATAAAATAAAAATGTAAATACAGAGAATATTTTAGAATGGATAAAAATTCATTTTTTTTTTTTTTAAATTTCCTCAAAATACTATTTATTTTGGAAAATTATATTCTTTATCCTTTTATGAATATATTCTTTATGCTTTTTGGTAATCGAATGTATTCTTTATGCACATATTGCCACTACCATATTAATTAATGTTTGTTTTGTTTTTTGTTTTTTTATATAACCATATAACATTAATGTTTTTTTTTTGTTTCCCTTCATATTTTACCACTGTTTTGGTAATACTTTTTGACAAAGAATATGTAGGTCTTTTAACAATTTTTTATATAAGGCTCCGATAAAAGCGTTTCTCTAATATACCCCTCTCTCTCCTCTATTCTCCAAACTCCTTTCTCGGTTCTGCTTTGTCCGCCTGTATTAAGCGACTAGTGGAATTTTCAGGTAACCCATCTCTATATTCTCTCTTTTCTTGCTCATTATATATCTTTTTGGTTTCTGACGTGGCAACCCTAAACCTCTGTTCAGCTGAAGAAGTTATTGATCTCCATTTCGTTCATTGCTCAAGTCTCCTCTCCGCTAGTGCCGGCTGCTGCGCTGCGAAGTGATTCTCTCTGCCTGGGTTAGTAAGCTCATTGTTTTTCTCTTTCTCTTTTTATACGGAATTTTAATTTTCAGTTTGTGATTTAATTACTAATCAGCAGGTGCGCATATGGGGTGTATATGTATTATGTATATGTTTATGTATGCGTATTGTAAGTATGTTGAATTGCTTGCTTAATTTGTGATTGTAGGAGGACCATATTTGTGCTGCAGAGTGGTTTTGCACTATATCTAGCATCGCAGCTAGTACTGGGTCATCATTGGGTTGCAATATCGCACACGCTTTCTGTAAGCCAATGATATTATGAAGTTGTTTCCTTTAATTTTGATTGAAGTTTGTAATTTGGCATGGCGAGATTGAACACTAAAAACAGACATTCCGTCTTCTAACTGTTGCAGCACAAATGCCAGTTATAGTTTAATTTTTGGAATGCCTCTTTATGGAGCTTTCTGTTTTTTCTATTTACATTTGTGATAAACATGACCTCGATGCACTTCGTGAAATAAAAGTTAAAATGAAAATGGTTAAGTTTTTTTTAATGATTACCTGATACTGATAGTTCTGCCCTCACTATTTTTTCACTGTAGATATGTGTTTAAATTCCATGCAATATCCTAATATTTCTCCTATGAAATTTTATAATATAAGTCCAATCTTTTGTATGCCTATGCATGATAAACATATTCAATATGATCATATGAAGTAAACGAAAACTAGACTGAATCCCATTCTAGCTGATTCATGAGGGTATCATTTTGACTCTAACTGCTTCCTTGGTGCAGTTTACGTCATTTTTCTGATATGGCATCTGATGGTGGAAAAAGCTTTGCTAGGAGAGACTTCCTCCTAGAGATTGAGGCAAAGGCTCAAACTTGGTGGGAAACTGAACATATTTTCAGGGCTGAACCCTCTGAAATGCCTCCTGGGCCAGGAGAGAAGTTCTTTGGGAACTTCCCATTTCCATACATGAATGGTTTTTTGCATCTTGGGCATGCATTCTCACTTTCAAAGCTAGAGTTTGCTGCAGCTTATCATAGACTAAGAGGCGCCAATGTGCTGCTGCCTTTTGCCTTCCATTGCACCGGCATGCCCATCAAAGCCTCAGCTGATAAAATTGCCCGAGAGATCCAGCAGTTTGGGAATCCTCCTGTTTTCCCAAGTGATGTTGAGGATCAAGGAAACCAAGAGCCAGACGTAGATGATGCAAATGTTGCCAAACCTCTGGATAAGTTTAAAGGAAAAAAGTCCAAGGCTGCATCAAAATCAAGTGGGCAAGCATACCAGTGGGAGATAATGCGTGGATTTGGGCTTTCAAACTCTCAGATAGCAGAATTTCAGGATCCCTATAAGTGGTTAGAGTTCTTTCCTCCAATTGCAATGGAAGACCTTAAAGCTTTTGGCTTGGGTTGTGACTGGAGGCGCAGCTTTGTTACTACAGACGAGAACCCATATTTTGATTCCTTTGTGAGGTGGCAGATGAGGAAATTGAAATCCATGGGTAAGATTGTGAAAGATGTTAGATACACAATATACTCTCCGCTGGATGGGCAGCCTTGTGCAGATCATGATAGGGCTTCCGGTGAAGGAGTTCAACCCCAAGAATACACCATCATTAAGATGGAGGTGATGCAGCCTTTTCCTCCTAAATTGGGTGTGCTGGAGGGGAGAAGAGTATTTCTGGCCGCCGCGACATTGCGACCTGAGACTATGTATGGGCAAACAAATGCATGGGTTTTACCAGATGGGAATTATGGAGCTTTTGAAATCAATGAAACAGATGTATATATTCTTACACCTAGAGCAGCGCTTAATCTAGCCTATCAGAAGTACTCTAGAGTCCCAGAAAAACCTACTTGCTTGATTGAGCTGACAGGTTATGACTTGATTGGTCTTCAATTGAAATCTCCACTTGCATTCAATGAGATCATTTATGCTCTTCCTATGCTGAACGTCCTAACAGACAAAGGCACTGGAATTGTTACTAGTGTACCCAGTGATTCTCCTGATGATTACATGGCTTTGCATGTTTTGAAAACAAAACCAGCTTTCAGGGAGAAATACGGTGTCAAGGATGGTTGGGTTTTGCCTTTTGTGATTGTCCCTATCATCAACATTCCAGAATTTGGAGATAAGGCTGCTGAAAAAGTTTGTATCGATTTGAAAATAAAAAGCCAAAATGAAAAAGAGAAGCTAGCAGAAGCAAAGAGGTTGACATACTTGAAAGGATTTACAGAAGGAACACTGCTTGTTGGGGAATTTGCAGGAAGGAAAGTACAGGAAGCAAAGCCGTTGATAAGGAGCAGGCTTATAGAAACAGGCGAAGCGATTATATACAGTGAACCAGAGAAGAGAGTAGTATCAAGATCTGGTGATGAATGTATTGTGGCCCTTACAGATCAATGGTACATCACATATGGTGAGCATGAATGGAAGAAATTGGCTGAGGAGTGCTTGTCCAGCATGAATTTATACTCTGATGAGTCACGCCATGGATTTGAGCACACTTTGAGTTGGCTTAACCAGTGGGCTTGCTCACGAACATTTGGGCTTGGGACTCGCATCCCTTGGGATGAGGAATTCTTAGTCGAGTCATTGTCTGATTCAACTATTTACATGGCTTACTACACCATTGCACACTTGTTGCACAATGGGGACATGTATGGGACTACTGGATCTTCAGTTAGGCCCGAACAAATGACAGATGAGGTTTGGGATTATGTATTGTGTGGTGGTCCATTTCCAGAATCATCTGGTATCACTTCATCAATTCTTAAGAATATGAAGAAGGAGTTTGAATATTGGTACCCATTTGATCTTCGAGTTTCTGGCAAAGATCTAATCCAGAATCATTTGACTTTCAGCATTTATAACCATGTGGCAATTATGTCCAAGAAACATTGGCCTCGTGGCTTCAGATTGAATGGACACATCATGCTCAACTCTGAGAAGATGTCCAAATCTACTGGGAACTTTAGGACATTACGCCAAGCAATCGAGGAATTTTCTGCTGATGCAACACGATTTTCTTTGGCTGATGCTGGAGATGGCCTTGATGATGCAAATTTTGTATTTGAGACTGCAAATGCTGCGATCCTAAGGCTCACGAAAGAGATCGCATGGATGAAAGAAGTTATGGAGGCAGATTCATACTTGAGGAAAGGCCCCCCTTCTACTTACGCTGACCATGTATTTGCAAATGAGATAAATATTGCTGTTAAACTGACCGAGCAGAATTACCAGGATTACATGTTTCGAGAAGCCCTCAAGACTGGATTTTATGATCTTCAAGCTGCCAGGGATGAATATAGGTTTTCATGTGGTTCTGGGGGCATGAATCATGATCTGGTATGGCGCTTTATGGATGTGCAGACACGGCTTATCTCTCCAATATGTCCACACTATGCAGAATATGCATGGAGGGAACTTTTGAAGAAGGAAGGGTTTGTGGTTAAAGCTGGTTGGCCTGTGGCTGATACTCCATATTTGACCTTGAAGAGTGCCAATAAGTATTTGCAAGACTCGATAGTTCTAATGAGGAAGCTGCTTCAGAAGCAAATTTCAGGTTCAAAGAAAGCCAACAATAAGGGTGCACCGGCTACAACGTTGATTGAAGACAAGCGAGTAGGATTGATATATGTTAATGAACAATATGATGGATGGAAAGCAGAATGCTTGAGAATGCTGCGAAGCAAATTCGATGTTAGTACTCGAAGCTTTACCTCAGATGTGGATGGGGAAATATTGGAGGCTGTAAAAAATAGTTCGGTTTGTCCAGATGTCAATTTTAAGAAAACCCAAAAGATTTGTATGCCTTTCTTAAAATTCAAGAAAGATGAGGCAGTTGCACTTGGGATCCAGGCTTTAGACTTGAAACTACCATTTGGAGAAATGGAGATCCTTTCTGAGAACTTAGATGTAATTAAGAGACAACTCGGTCTTGAAGATGTGGAAGTTTTGTCTGTAAATGACTCCGATGCTCTTGCTAAAGCTGGTCCTCTTGTTAGACTAATTAACCAGAATCCTCCAACCCCTGGAAACCCAACTGCAATCTTCCGTAGCCAGTAATGATATTTATTGTCTTATTTTTTATTTATATGATGTCCTTGTTTGATTTCAAGACTTGTTTATGAGTTGTTTTAAACGAGGTTGAGTTTCTTAGGTTATATTTTGTTTATACTTGGGGGATTTTTCCCTTTATTTTTCCTCTTTAAATTTCCTTTGTGTTTCATGTACATAAATAGAGGTAAAAGTTTTATTTAAGCTAAACACTATAGAGGCAAGGATAAAATTTATTTTTTAACTGCTGGCTGTATTCTGGCAGTCAAATAAGGTTTTGCTTATATTTTGAATTCTAACTAATAACAGAGTAATGTATCTAAGATTGATATAAAAGCGTGAGAAATTTTCTTTATCAAATTGATGTTAAATGCCATCTACTTGTAGCTGCTCTATATATATATAGATATGTATGTGTGTATATTTATATATATATATATATATATATTAACAGTTGTTGTTATTATGCTTTTGCCTGACACATATAATGAAGATGTTAATTTTATGGTACTGCAAATTTTGGATCTCATTTCTGTATCGTCTCCTGTTTTGATAGGCAGTTTGAAGTATGACAGAAACATGGTGTAAATCTTGCTGCATGAATGGCTTTTAGAGAGAGGATCAACAAAAAGGGGATCTCACACACCAAGTATTATGGCATCATTAAAGTGAATGAAGGGATTGCTAGCAAATAACTTCTTCTGCTTCTATAGGTCATCTGGGCTGAAATCTTTATTTTCTTTCTAAGTTTGTGGTTTAACCGGTGTAGTAGATGTTGGAGCTTTATAATTCTATGGTTACTTCATCAAGTTATTATTTTCTTTGGGTTTGAATTCCTGTACTAATTCGATTTCAACATATTATAGTTGTGGTGGTTGATTTGAATCAGTTCGATCGGTTGTTAAAATTTTGAACAAAAATGTCTGTTCTACCATGACATTTAGTAGATGTCTTCAATTAATTTGGAAGAAAATTGTAAAAATTTCAATTATTTGTTTACTCTGAAAATTAGTTTTTGAAAGGAAGCAAAATGACAAGCTGGGTGTTGATTGGCATGCATAAAATCTGTATTAATCTAATACTGTCGACTAATAATAAGTATTTTTACCCTATCTATTACTTTAAAATACTTTATTTATTTGATTGTTGCACTTGAGCATTTTCTAGCTGATCTTTCGGATGGAGATCATTTTCACAATCTTATGCATGTATATATGCATATGTATATATATATATATATATATATATATATATATATATTAATTACACAGCATCAAACCCCTGATCCTTATTTGGAATGATATTGGAAGCTTGTGTCGATGCTGATGACACAAAGTCGAGGCGGTAAAGCACTGGCACCATAGTCAACCAAGACAAGAAGACGAGCAGAGGCCCAAATATCCAACAAATCAGAGGAAGTGCGAAATAGAAGACCCTGTTTCCTACGGTGTTTAGCATGGAGCCCCTCTCAAGGAGGTCGCTCAGGTAGTCATGCCAGGTGAGTTCATCCATTACTACAGCTGGAGGTGGACTGCATATGAGGATGCTCACCTCGTTCAGAAACATGATTGACAGTGTGTGGCAGAAAAACGACAGCATGAAAGTAGTTAACAGTGTCGCATATTTCAGTGCCACCATGAATTCCCCATGAGCTCCGTAAACGATGTCGTTCAGTGGTTTTTTTACACTGTATGTGCTACTAATCACTGCTGCCAACCCCGCACTGAGAAGGATTGATGTAGTAGCCATCAGTGTCGACCCCATGATATTGTTCCGCAGAGTTTGGATGGCCAGGATGTTTTTCTTGTCAATATCCTGCAAAAGGGCTTTATAAATAAATCATATGCAGCTAGCTTTTCCACCATCGCAGATCATCTATATATGTATGTAGTGGATGCTGACATTATGGAATTTATTTGCAGTAGGTAATCACATTGAATGATGCTATGGACCAAATTATAAGATGATAAAGGAAGTTACTACTTTATTTCTCTCTTTTTTTTTTTTTTTTTTGGCACAAATAAAATGCTTCGTTACCACCATCAACATCACTAAAAAGTGATACACACACATTTACATATATATATTTCTACTATTATTGAGGCACAACCTCTATTGAAATCATGAAAAGTCATATAATATTTGCATGATTCCCTTAATAATTAAGGAGCTGCCTGCAATAATTGAATCTACTTTCATCGCAAGCATGAAAGTGACTAGGAAAAAAAAAAGTAGAACTTAATTTCTTTGTAAGTCGATCATATCTATCTATGCAATTATAATGTAAAATATTTGAAGTTTGTGATACTTCGATCGAAATGACCAATTTATAAATGAATTTTTAAATCTAAACTAGCGTAGAATGTTATACCATGGTCACCGAATCGTGCAATAACTAATTAAAGTTGAAGCCTACAAGCATCTTTTTTTTTTTTTTTTTTTTTTTTTTTGGTAAATAAGCCTACAAGAATCTACATTCTGGTGCCAGAGCAACTTTTTTAGCCTTTACAGGGAAAATTTGCAACATATAAAATAAGCAAAAAAAACTTTGGCTGTGTAGGCTTATTAATGCAATACACTAATTAAGATGCATCCGTATTGCTTTTTCTTAAATTTGAACCTAGCTAGCTAGCTAGCTAGCATGGCCTGCATGTACCAAATGCATAAGCTTAATTTTTCAAAATCATTAGTCCTTTCATCGAAAATCCATTCCAAACAAAACAAAACTTGATTACAAGCAGGAAAGGATGACAAAAGCTTCTTCCACGGGGCAAATTATATAAATCAGTAAGCTTGTATTAGGAGCTTGTTTCCACCACCATGCATGCAGAAAGAAGGATGTATATATAGAATCCTTTTATATATACTGGCCAACGTCAGGTTTTTTATATGTTGCCGACCAACGTCAAATTACATGTAATAATATTTCGTACGGGATTCAATATAATTAAACGACTCGGGCAACATAAGTTGTCCTCTAGTATAATAGAAATATATATATATATATATATATATAGAGAGAGAGAGAGAACGAAAGAATGCTTTGCTATGGTTAGCATCTTACATATATGTGATTAACATCAAATGATTATGGTGAGCATTACGGACCTTAAGCATTGCTGAGACCCATAAACGTCGACCCGAGGCATTTAAGCCGACGATAGTGGTGAGGGGTTGTGTGCGAACCTTGTACCAAAGCCAGGCATGATAGCCGGAAAATACTATAAACCCCAACGGCACCAGTATCACATCAAGATAACATTTCCTCCATTCCATCTCTCTTCTCTCTCTCTTTCTCTTTCTTTTACACGCCTATCAATATTTGCTTTTGGTAATTCACCTATTAATATTGGCTCGCCTCACTTTACACATGCTTTCTCTTTATTTAGCTACTTTTTTTGTACATGAACCAAGGGTGGAATATTCGCTGCCCCACTTAAATCAGGAGTTGCCTTACTTAAGTTTATTGTTTAGGTTCAATAATTAATGTCTCTACTTATTTGCCCCGCACTAAAAACTTACCTGCTTCAAATACGATCTGGACCCTATAATTGTTCATAAATTTTTTAAATCACTTCATTTATGAGTTTATCCATTTCTCCTTTTTAGCGAAACTTATATGTACCATAAATTATTTCATAAAAAAAATACATATATATATATATGTGTGTGTATGTATATTTAGAAAATTACTATATATAATTTGTTTTTTCCATTTGGCAATCTCGGATGTGTTTGTCTGAAAAAATTGAAAAGGTGACGATTTTAGTGACAAAAATTGTCATTAAATTAAACTCTTTTTCCTGGACAAAATTGATCCGGAATTTTCATATGAGAGAACAACTATATGTATGTGTGTGTGTGTATATATTAAATGTTCTCTTAGGAACTATTTGTAGGGTTTTTGTTGCTGAACTATTTGGTTAATTAGCTGAAATATTAGTAACTCTTTTATTTTTTGTTGCTTTGCTTTGGTTTTTGCTTGAAAAAATAGAGAAAGAATAGAGAAAATATGGAGCTTTTGTTGTTGTAAATCTCAGCATTTATTTTCATTGCATTTTATTGTATTTGTAAAAACATTACATTGCACTTTTCTTGCATTAAAATAAAATATATTTAAAATACATATAGATCTGATCAACTCAACTGCCTGTAAGTGACTTCTTCTATAAGATTTTTGTAGTCAACTTTTTGATTTCTTCTTTTAGCAAGACATAGAGCCACTAAATGTTGATCTTTCCACTTTGAGTATTTTATAACCACATCCCATGGTCTGATTTAATGAGAAAATGGTTGGTGAGAGTACACATTGTATTAAGCCATACTTTGTTATTCACGAATATTTCTCATTCTCGGACATGGATGAGTTCGAGCATATATAGGACTTAGAATGAGAAGTCTTGGACATTCTGTGAGTATGTCTCAAACATTCCAAGGAAGTCTTAGACAATTTGCTTGTCTTGGCATCTTTGATATTAGAAATTGTTTTCTCATACATCCTATTTCAGCCTTACTGGTACAAACATAGTTGTCTAGGACATTTTTGTCTTAGCCTTGCCAGTGTTGGACATTGTTGACTCGGGAATTGTTGTCTTGGACATTCTTTTCTAAGACATTTGTCTTAATCTTTCTTGTCTCAAACATTTGTCTCACTTTTTTGGCATGTTTCATTTTGTTTGCGGCGAAATTGCCACATTTCTACTTGCCATTGTTAAGCAGCTTTGGCTCGGTATTGTGAGCACGTTTGCTCAGCATTGTTAAACATAGTCTGCTTGGCATTGTGAGGTGAAAAAAGACTTCCTCGATATTTTGCATAGTACTTTCCTCCAAAAAATTGTCAAGAGGGGGCTGAATACTGCTGATGACATTTTTGTAATGCTCTCAATTTTGGGGTATAAAAAAAAAGTTTCTCTAAAGTATTTAGGATAACTTTTGTGCTGGACTTTGGTGGTGATTCAGGGAAGCAAAAACACACAGAATAATGAAAGAAGAAAAAAACATCACACAAGTCTTTCAAATGATGAAACCAAGATCTGGTACCACTCTGTTGGATTGTAGGTGTTGAGATATTCATAAAGAGAAATGTTGGTTACTCATTGGTTTTGTCTTACTTTGCTTTGGTTTTTGGTTAAGGAATAAGAGAAGAAGAGAGAAAATCTAAAGTTTTTGTTGTCGTAAAATCTCAACATTCCATTTTATTGTATTTATAAAGACATTGCATTGCATTAATCTAAAACAAAATATATTTAACATACATATGGATAAGATCAACCTATATGCTATTTGCCTGAAAATGACTTCTTCTCTAGTGCTTTTGTAGTCAACTTTGATTTTTTTTTTCGTAAGACATGAAGTCTCCAGATACTGATGTTTTAACTTTGAGTACTTAACAGTTGTATCTCATGGTCTGACTTAATGATTAAAGGTTGGTGAGAATACATATTGTACTAAATAATACTTTGTTATTTACAGATTCTTTTCATTCTTAGACATGGATGAGTCCGAGCGTAGGGCTTAGAATGAGAAGTCTTGGACATTAATTCCGTAATTATATCTCACACATTTAGAGATAGTCTCAGACTCTTTGCTTGTCTTGGCATTGTTGGTGTCAGAGACCATTGTTTTGGACATTTTCTATCAGCCTTACTAGTGTTGTGCATAATTGTCTCAGCCTTGCTAAGTTTGGACGTTGTTGTCTCCACCTCTTTTTTCTTGGACATTGTTGACTCAAACATTGTTGTCTTGGACTTTCTTTTCTTAGACATTTATCTCAGCCTTTCTTGTTTTGGAAATTTTGTCTTGAATATTTGTCTTAGCTCGGATGGCATGCATCATTTTGTGTTGGTGACACTATCTATAAATTATCCTAAGAGACATGCTCATGTGGATTCCAAATGGGACTTGTATCATCCCATATAAATTTAAAGGGTAATTCGCACTGGGGTACCTAAACTTTATCGAGTTTTTTTGCATTAAACTATCCAAACTCAAATTTTACCATCCCTATTACTACCTACAGCCATTTCCATTTGGAAAGCTTTGTTTTTCACTCCAAAGTAATCCTCCAACTCTCTTATTCTCCTCCATTACCTTTTTTGAAAATTTCCCTCTAAATCACTTCTACTGATCTAGGGCCAAATCTAGTATAACACTTTGCATTCCCTCTAACTTTCTTCAGAATCTAGGAAAATTACACGAACCTATTTACACAAAATTTCAAAGAGCGTTGGTGGTTTTGGAATTACAAGCTTCAAATATTCTTCACATTTCATCAAATAGAGCTGGAAAATGGAGGACAATCTCCATGATGATGGTGGGCCTATATATCGTAAGTGTTCTCTGTTATTTTGGTGTTTCTCAATATTTCCATGTTAGGCAGAATTGAAATTAGGGTTTTTCGAATTGGGTTGGGTTGAATGAAATTGAGGTTTGCGAATCATGGGGTTTGCTTGTTTTTATTTTGATTTGTGTGGGTTTGTGGTATTAACATATTTATCGGTTATGGGGTTGGGTGTATAGGGGCTGGTTGCAGCACTAAAGTTAATTTGAACTTTTCAATGTTTAATTTGTGTGAGTTTTTCTTTTATATGTGCACTTTATTGAACATTGTCATTGCAGACATGTTGGGACTACTATGTGTAGTTTGTCTCTTAGATGTGTACTGGTAATAGTGGTGAAGTTCTGATTGTGATTGGTTGTTGATAGAAACATACAACTATGACTTTAAAGAATCTGCTTTCAAATTAAATAACATAAAATGATTACTCTTGGTTGTTTGGTGTGCCAGTTTGTCTACATGTGTTTATGTTGTTGATAGTAAATTGGGTAACCTACTAAACAAAGTCTGTTTTTCACTTTATTTCATATAAAATTGTTGTTTGGTGTGCCAATTTGTCTTTATGTGATTATTAAATGGAATTGAATAAAAATTATCACTTTTTATACATTTATTATTTTGTTTGGTTGGTAGTATAATGTAATATGAAAATGGTGGTTGTGCTGATTAGTCGATAGTTTAATGTAATCTGGAATGGTAGTTGTGTTGATTGTTTGTGTTGGATTTGTATTGCAGCTCCTGAATCCAAACTTTTCACACTAAAAGTGTACCATGGTGGTCACTTTGAAACATTAGGGGGTAGAGAGGTCTATGTAGGGGGTAATGTGGACTTTGTTGATAATTGTGATTCAGATAGGATGAGATTTTATAGCATAAAGAATATAGCTCAATACTTAGGATATTATGATAATTTTGGAGCAAATCTTAGGCTTCCTAGGCAGTATCAGGTAGAAGGAGATGAATGATTGTGTTACATATTTGGTGATCAAGATGCATTAATGATGTGCACCTACTTTCATCCCCACAATAAGGCTGGGTGTTATCTAACTAAGTTTACTCCTCCCAAACCTTTAACTTTTGCATTACTAGCTCGATCAGTGCAATACCCATGTGAAATTGAACCTATGAACCCAAATATGTGTCCAAGCAGTATTCACTTAGGCAGGCCCAATATGAACAACAAATAAAACCTAGAGTTATTGAGTACAACCCATTAGTATTAGGATCCCAAATAGAAATATCATTAACTGGCTCTGAATCCTCATTAGATTCACAAACAGTAGATAAAGCTCCTATAGCAGAAATATCCCCCACTGAGTCTGAACCCCCATTAAATTCCCAAATAGTCAATGAAGCCCAAAACTATCCCTAGTCTCAATTCCCTGAAACAGAAATACCCCCCACTAAATTAGAAGCCCCATTAGATTCTCAAACCACCAATGAAGACCAAACATCAACCCATGTCTCAAAAATACCTTTAGCTGAATCTGATCACATACCTGAAAACCAAACCCCATCTGAAGCCCAAATCTCACCACAGATTGAACCAACAGAGACAGAATCACGCATAGACTCTGATGCTCGGGCCCAAAACTCACCACAAACTGAAACAACAAAGACTGAAATACCCATAGACTCTAATGATGATGACAACATGGACTCTGATTTTGTTCAAAAGGAATATGTAAAAGATCATGATGCTATTGCATTTGATAAACAAATAGACCCTACTGTGGAATGGGTTGGTGTCAGGGTTGAAGTCCCTGTAGGTGCTGAAATTGAAGATGGTGTTGACAATGGTGATGAAAGTGATATAGATGATGAAATTTTATTGGACCCTCTCACTGATGAAGATACATGCAGTGAAACAAATCTAGCTACTATGAGAGCAAGACATAGGCAGTATCCTAAGTTTAATATTGAAACTGACTTGGATAACCCTATATTTGAATGGGATCGGGTTTAGCTATGTTAAGGATGTCAGAAAAACAGTAGTAGCTTATGGAATTAAATAATAGAGACCTCTTAGATGTGTTAATAATGATAGGAAGAGAGTCAAGGCAAGATGCCTAGGAAAAGGTGTGCATGGATATGAATGTGCTTGGTATTGTATGCTTCTCTGGAAAGGGATAGCAGAACATTTAGAATCAAAACATTTGATGACAGGCACACAAGTGGGGGTAAGATATACAACAATTCCAGAATGACATCAAAATGGTTGGCTGAGAAGTATGTCTCTAGGTTTAGAGCATATCCTAAATGAGGCTACTCTGCATTTTATGAGACTATCAAGATTGAATGTGAATATGATGTTAGCAGAAATAGGTACTACATGGCTAAAAAGAAAGCTCTAGATATGATAAGAGGCTCTGATGCTCAACAATATGGACAACTATGGTCTTACTGTGAGAAATTGAAAAGAAGCAATATTGGAAGTAGTGTTTGGGTAAAAAGTGAAGTTGGTGGAAATGTGAGTAGGTTTCTGAGGGTCTATTTATGCTTGGTTGCATGCAAGTAAAGGTTCCTCCAAAGTTGCAGGCTAGTAATTGGTCTTGATGGCTGTCATATCAAAAGGCAGCATCAAGGACAATTACTGACTGATATAGGTATAGATGGTGACAATTGAATATTTCCAATTGCATATTGCATATCTAAAGCTGAGAATAAAGATAGCTGGACTTTGTTTATTAAATTCCTATTAGAAGACTTAGGAATAACATATGGATATGGGTGGACTTTCATGAGTGACAAGCAAAAGGGTTTAGTGAATGCCCTGGAAGAGTTAGTTCCAAATGCAGAACAGAGGAACTGTATGCAGCACCTCTACAAGAATTTCTTGAAATAGTTCAAGGGACAGGCTTTGAAGCAGACATTATGGGCAGTAGCAAGGACTGTGACAGTTCCTAGATTCCAGGTAGAAATGAAAAGATTGAATAAACTGTCCCCAAGAGCCTTTGCTTGGGTGAATGAGATACCACCAACCCAATGGAGTAGGTCATACTTTAGAACAATGCTTAAGTGTGATCTACTTTTGAATAGCATATGTGAGTCATTCAACAATGCTATACTGCATGCAAGAGATAAGCCAATAATTAGTCTACTAGAAAGTGTTAGAGTATATTTGATGAACATAATGTCCAAGAGAAGAGAATATGTGGATAGGAATGGTTGGGCCTAAATTCAGTAAGATTGTGGAAGTTAAAATGGATGGGACCAAGTATTATATATGTGATTGGGCAGGAGATCTTTTGTTTCAAGTCAGGGTATCAACTGCAAGCCAATATGTGGTGGATTTAAAGGCACAAACCTGTTCTTGTAGAGATTGGGATCTCACTGGCATATCTTATGAGTATGGAATGTCTGCAATAATGTCAAGACATATGAATCCAATGCAGTTTGTAGATGCTTGTTACAAGAAGTAAGCATTTTTAAGAGCCTATGCACCTATTGTATATCCAATGAATGGCCCAAGTATGTAGCTCCAATCAAATATGGCTCAATTTGCTGCTCCAGTATACCATAAACAACCTGACAGACCCAAAAAAGTGAGAAGGAAAAGACTTGATGAGATTGAAGGCACAAAGTTGAAGAAAACAGGTAGCAAAAGGACATGTAGAAAAGGTAGAGCTTCTGGTCATAATGCAAGGTTGTGCAGAGCCAATAGAGATCAACCAAGTGGTCAGGTATGATATTAACATATTTCTTACTTTTATCACAATAGTTTTATGTGATTTTGATTAGTTTATGTGATATTGATTATTTATTGTGTTGTTTTTATTGTAGGAACATGGTGAAGCCTCACCAGCTCAAGTGGCCCCACCACATGAAGCCTCTACAAGTCCAATTTCCCCCACAGCTCTAACAGCCCTACCACATGAAGCTCCACAAATTGCAACAGCCAACCCATCACAATTATCCCAAGGAAGGGTCAAACGTGGAAGAAAAAGAAAAAGTGCAGCTCCTCCGTATTTAAGCCAAGCAAATGCCACATCAACTAACAAGAAGAAGAAGAATGCACAATGATAGGAGCCATTTTTGAGTTTAGCTATAAGATTCATTATATATTTTCATCAACTAGTACAGACACATATGTATTATTATCAATTGGTAAACCATCAAATATGCCACATCAACTATTGGATGCTATTTGATCTGTATTGGTAGAGTACCAATAGGATAAATGTTGGGTACAAAGAAACATGTCTTTCGATACAAGTATATATTGCTTCATGTTTTTGTTATTGGATTTATTCCAACTTCAATGTTATGTAAGCAGATTTCCAATTACTAAATGGTACTGTTGTATGTTATGCCCATATTGCTCAATATCAAACTATAACTCCATTTCCATATATCAAATCAAATCATTGTCAGATACATTTTGATCAACCAACGTAAATTTCAATTACAATCACCAAATGCTATAAACTCTATCATCTCTAACACAAGTGCAGCCTATCAATTCTTACATTCAACATTTCCACCTATCTAAATATAGCATAACAGAAAAATACATAACAATAACACAACCACCACCACACATAAAATCGTCTTAAGCCAAATATTTTATTTCTCCATCTTTGACAATCCTCTTAGAAAATCCAGTATAATCTGTGTTGATCGATGACACATGGGCGGATCATGCCAAACAAACAAACCACAACCCCGTCTTCATTTTCCCTACAAAATTAATCATCCAAAAATCATAATGTGGAACTCCAAATCAATGTACACACATTTATTAACTATCTTATATTACCAAAGAACATGTATCTAACTCCCAAACACAATATATTAGCTACCAATTATCAACATCAAGATATAATTTCCAAACATTAGCTGCAAAACATTTTATACTACCACACTTACTATGTTTTTATCACCAAAAAAAAAAAACTCACACTTACCATGTAATTCTCAAGCCATAGAACCTCCTCCCTGGGTTGGTCACTGTCCATGAAAATTTTTGTATGCTAGGCAGCCCACAATAACACAGCATCAAATTTCCACCACTCATGCCATCCATACCTGGTTCTTCAAAATCGATAGCTCAATGTGAATCCCAGATACAATGTTGGCCGACTTACTTCCCTGTTGTGTTGCCGATTTGAGATTTCAATATGTTTCGAATTGTTAGTTTCGGCTTAGGGCTGAAATGCAGTGGTTAGGGCATGGAAATTTTCAAAAATGGTAATGGAGGGAAAGAAAAGTTTTGGAGGAGGAATGGAGGGGAAGATGATTAGTTTGGGATGAAAAGACACGAAATGCCTCTCTAAGGGTTAGTTTGGGCTCACATGCTTTTCACGTGAAGAAAGCGGAGCTTTTCAAATGGAAATGGTTGTAGATTAGATAGTAACAACAATGGTTTAAATTTGAGTTTGAGTAGTTAAATGCAAAAAAAAAAATAGATTGGATACCCGTTTGTAAAATCCAATTAAGTGTAGGTACTCCGAGTGTGAATTATCCAAATTTAAATGCTTACTTTCAAAAGTTCTTTTTTCAATATTAGGTTTTTCTATATTGCAAAATAAATATATTTTTTCAAGGATTAACATCGAAAACTAAATGAATAAATCATCGTGGGACCCTTTTTTTTTTTTTGTCTACATCACCATATCTTCAAAAATAATATATATATTTATAGTACTTCTACAATAACGATAGCCTCATTTTTATAAAATGATAAAATGAGGATTGTCACTAAAAGTATATTTTTAGTGACAAATTTAGAAATATTATCACTAAAAATAAATTATAAGTGACTAAAATTTAAGATTTTTCACTAGTGAGTGACAAATCTAGAAATGTTATCATTAAAAATAAAATATCAATGACTAAAATTTAAGATTTGTCACTAATAACATATCATTAGTAACAATCTTTATTTTAATAAAGTAAGGACATCTTTATTTTAGAATTTATATATATAGAGTCCTGCTAAGGCACCCAATCGGGTTCCTTAGCGAGATCGAATTAAAGCTTGCAAAACGGAAGGAAGGAAATGGAAACGAGGGAACACAAAATCAGTCTTGGTCAAACTATGGGTCAAAATTGAAATGAAAATTCTGAGGGAATATGAAACGCACCATTTGATACTCAAAATTTCAAACACTGTCTAGTTCGTGTAAATTTTTATTCGAGGTTCCCTTTCGTTCGGCCTTACTCTGTGGTTCCCATTCGGACATCAAACCAGAGGAAATCATCACCGGTGGGAGATCGTCGAACACAGCCACCAGTCAACCTTACTCCGGCGACATTCAGCTCGTTGTTCCTGTTCTGCACTCGTTGGCGAAAAAGCCAGGAGCCAACAGAAACACTCGCACCACCGAGCCTGAGCCTTCCTCTGCACCACCGGAGGCTTCCTCTGCACCAGTTGGCGGCGATATTAATGGAGGTATTTCTAAACTTTTGAGGTGACAAGATTTAGGGTTTAGTTTCCCCCAACCCGTGATTACTGCAGACTGCTAGCATTTTGTTTTCATGATTAATTGCTACTTAAACTAATTACATTTATTTTGCTTTGTTTTGAATCGATTGCTTCTGCCTTTGTAATGCTAAATTTGATGCTGATTATTGTCTTGTCTTACTTGAATATTGTCTTGCTTATGATTTCCCATAAACCAAAGGTTGATTAGTAGCCAAAATATAGATTTGAGAGTCCCATAAAGATGAAAACAAAAGGAACATACATCTTTTGTTTTTTGTTTTTGGGGAATAGAATACCCATCTCTTTTAAATCTTATTGCATCTTCTAAATTATATATTATATATTTTTATTATATATGGGATGCCAAGATATTCTTTGTTGGGAAAACAAGTTGGTCAGAGATATTCTTTGTTGGCAACCATGTTATTATTTGGACATCTAGTGGTTCTTGTCCAATTTACTATTGAATGTCTTAAATATAATTCATAGAGAAATAGAATAATCTAGCTCTGCAATTCAAATTTTTACTCCACATGTTGCGGATGAATAGAAACCCAAAGTTGCACAAGAATTTACATCAACGGATGAGGCTTTCGCTTTCTATAATGCATATGCACGGGAATGCGGGTTTAGTGCAAGGATTGAAAATAGCAAGAAGAAACCTGGAACAAATGAGTTGATTTGGAAACAATTTGTTTGCTGTAAAGAAGGACAAACAAATGACTTTTACCAAAAAAAGTTGAATGATGGTCTCCCACAAACAAGTGAAATGAATAGAGCAACTGTTCAAATGGGTTGTAAAGCAAGGCTATGTTTGGTAAAGCGATAGACAGGCCCAAATTGGATAGTTCGTTCGTTCTTAGAAGAGCATAAACATGCTCTTTCAAGTCCTACAAAGGTACATTTACTAAGGTTACATAGGTGTGTTTCTACTGCGAATAGAGCTTTAAATGAACAACTATCCTCAGCAAATGTACCAACATGCCAACAAATTCAAATCATGGAGATTGAATCTGGTGGTCCTGAAAATATTGGTTGCACTGAAAAGGATTTCAGGAATTATAGAACAAAAATTGAAGGAGAGGAAAGAGAATTTGATGCAGAAAATTTGGTAGAATTCTTTAGTTTCAAGAAACTAAAAGATGATTCATTCTTTTTTTACTATGAGCTTGATGAAGCAAATAGGCTTGTGCGATGCTTGTGGGCAGATCCTATTGTGAGGAGATCTTACGATACTTTTGGTGATGTTATAGTATTCGATACAACTTACAACACCAACAAGTATAGTATGGTTTTTGCTCCACTTACAAGAGTAAATCATCACGGTCAAACAATTATTTTTGGATGTGCCTTCTTAAGTGATGAAAAAACATAATCATTTATATGGTTATTCAATATGTTGTTAGATACTACATCAAAAGGTGCTCCTCAAGTTATTATAATTGATCAAGATACTGCAATGACAAAGGCGATTGCTCAAGTTTTTCCATCATTTGTTCATTGGTATTGTATATGGCACATTTTGAACAAATTTTTGGTCAAAATTGACTCGATAGTGTATCAAGATAATTATCAACGATTCAAAAGTATTATCTTTAAATCTGAGACTTCTGAAGAATTTGAATGTTGGTCGAAGTTGATACACGAACTTCAATTGGAAGGCAATGTCTGGTTAGGTGAAATATATGACATTCGTGAGAAATGGATTCCGGCATATGTGAATAAATATTTCAGTGCTGGAATGACCAGTAGTCAGAGAGCTGAAAGTTGTCATTCCTTTTTCAAGAAATACATTTCAAAGAGAAATTCTTTGATGGGTTTCATCAATCGTTTTAATAAAGCTCTTAGACATCAGCGACATGAGGAGTTAGTTGCAGATCATGTCGATATGAATGAGAGACCAAAGCTGAAATCTTTGTGGGCTATGGAGAAACAAATGGTGGAAGTATACACAAAGAGAAATTTTATTATCTTCCAAAAAGAGATGTTTGAATGTACCGCTTACACTATAAATGACACATTTGAGGATGATGGCAGTATTCTTTATAATGTACAGAGGCCTGATGAGAACTCTTCAACAAGATGCAGACAAGTTTGTTTTAACAAACAAGCAAATGATGTCTCTTGTACATGCAGACAATTTGAGTTCAAATGAATCCCATGTAGGCATATGTTGGTATTTTTCCATTTAAGATAGATCATACATCTACCTAGCAAGTACATTTTGATGAGATGAACGAAAAATGCAAAAAGTTCACTGCAGGATAAGTACGGTCAAGAAATGGATGATCCACATGAAATGCCTTTAATGACACGCCATGCAAACTTATCCCATTTTTCATCTATTGTAATTGATGATGTATCGCTCACTGGTGAAGGCTCTTCTTTCTATATGAATAAGATGAAAGTGTTACATGAAAAAATTAAGGAGATTAATGGAAGCAAGAATGGCATCTCACAATCAAATAGCAAAAGTTCGAAACATCCCTCGAGTATTAGCAATCCGTTACATGTTAGATCAAAAGGATGTGGAAGACGGATTAAATCTGGTAAAGAGATTGCAATTTCAAGAAAGAGACTTTGTCGAAGATGCGGGCTTCAAGGGCAAGCACATGATAAAAGAAATTGTCCTAAATTGGGTGAAAGGTAGATCCAAATATTTTCTTGTTATAAATTTAATTCATATATATTTTTGTTATAAATATGTGCAAGTGATATTTTTTAAGTGGAAAACTGAGCATTTGGTGATTTTATTGTAGATCAACAATAGATGACGACAGTAATTTATCAGAATCATCATCCGAATATGAAATGGCATCTCAAGCTGGTAGTGCAATATGTAAGTGTGGTAGATGGTAACTTTATTGTTAATTTTGCTATTTTTTCAATATTGTTAATTTATTATATACTATAAATTAACTTTTTTCAGGATTGGAATTTTTCAAGTCAATATCGGAATTTTCAAGTGAAGTTCAGAATTTATGAAGTGAAGAAATTATTTATTATGTGTTTTTTTTCTGTTGCACTGAAAGTGCTCTTTGGTTTACATATTTTTTTAGCTTAGTTGTGGTAGATGGTAACTGAAAGTGCAGTTTCTAATCATGTAATTTTAGTGTAGTAGATGGTAAATTGGTACTCCAATGATATATCACCCCCATATTTAAGTATTCTTTGGTTTTATTATTGCTTGACAATTAATTGAACAATTACATATAGTATGGTTCTTGCTTTGGCATATATCACCCCCATATATCACCTCCTTAGGCGCCAACCCAGGCACCTGATATGATCCCAGTTTTTTTTTTTCACGCAACCCAGCTGGCAGGGCCTGCCAGGCGCTTCCCCAAGCGCCTAGGGAGGCGCCTGGTCCCAATGTTTTTTGATTTATCAAAATATAAACCTGAAAGAGATATGTAATTTGTTTTATAGGTTCTACAAGGTTTAAAAAAAGTTGAAACAAATGTTACAAACTAGATTATCTTGCTAAAATGTAAAATAACTCCTAAAGCTATCACAAGCAAACATATGTAATAAATTGTGTTAGCTCTTTGCTTGTCTTTTTGTTGCTTTTCAATCAAAATATTGAGTATTACATTCACATCGGACTTCATCTCTCGAACAGTGCAATTTAATTCGTAGTTTGAGCTTATACTTTGTATTTCGTCATCACAAACAAAGTTTCCACAATACGCACCATTCTGTAAAGATAATAAGTAAAGAATAAGTCATTCAAATTAAATTTTTTGTAATACAGTTGAGCTTCTTGCAAACATACCTTGATATTATAACATTTTCAATATTTTTCTATCATACTTTGATATTATAACATTTTCAATATTTTTCTGTTTGGATTTTTTTTATGAACGAGATATCTTTGGTTTCATATAACCACCACATACACATTTATATATAACATAAATGTCATTTGTACTCGATGATGACATTGAACCTAAAAACATAACAGTTCATTATGGGACTTACTCTTAATTAACACAAGAAACGCATTAATTATGACTTACTCTTAATTAACATAAGAAACCCAATACAAAGGTCAGCTCATATGAGTCCTGCTAAGTATATACTCAAAAAATCATCTATACAAATTGATAACAAACCAATAAACTAAATTAAAGAAGCAAAGTATACACCAATGAACTATCTATAAAAAAAAAATGGATAAGCAGAAAATAAATAAGAGAGAATTGTTAAACTTCTATGATAAAATGCTAGTTTATGAAAGTCAGTTTGTCAAAGCTTGCACTCCCTCAGGGCTAGTAGATGAGAGGATGGGAACATTTTCAAATAATGAAGACTGTGTAAAATGAAGTTGCCTATTGCTCAATATGCAGCCAAGCATGTTTTCAAACTAGAGCTGCATATTTCAAGAAACTGTATAGTTCTATCCCACATTTGGGAAATCACCCTTATACAATATTTGATTAATTTAATAGCTAGTGTCAAATATACATACTACTAAGCCAACAAAACAATATGAAAGTGATTTCTCACTTACATTTCATACTATAAATTTTCATGCTTGGCAATTTCATTCACATTTTCATTTTGAACAATAAAGAAGGGCATCAAAAGTAGATCACAAAATGTTAATTAGCTGAATCAAGATAAATTGACAAACATCTTAAAATGTACATGAAAAGCTTAAATCACTTGAAACAATTGAGATGCAAAGTAGAAACCTAAACTAATATTTCTAAACCATACATTAGTAAGTTAAAAATCCATCAATATTAACAAAGTTCATTTGCCTATTTCAAGACCCAATTGGGTCGGCCATATCAGTAAACAAAAACACTCAAAATAAAGAAAAAAAAAAGATTCAAATATCTAGCTTACTAGTCCTTTTGTCACAGAGTTTAAATACATTTCAAAGAGAAACTTTCAGCAGAGTATCATTTCGCTTTATCATATCAAAAACACAGACATCACCTTCCTTCAAATCGTTGTCCCTCATAAATCTACTCCATCCCTTAGATAGTCTCATCTTATTCGAACTAAGACATTTAATACTGCAACTAACATGCCACTGTTTCTCATTCAAAGCCTCAAGTGTTATAACTTCTGAACAGCTCTGCATGTACTTCATCACAAATTTCGTAGGCTATTGCTTAGTAGTTGATGAAGGATGCAGCCTATTGCTCAATAAATTTATTTTCCAAATATTGGAACTAAAAAAGGAACAAAAAAAATAATAACTCGCAGTCAACAATTGAAAATACCCCCATACCTTGTTAGAGTAACGCCGCCACCGACTGGTGCAAAGGAGAATCGCTACCACCGGTGTAGACGAAGCCGAGCAATAACGCTGCCGACTAGTGCAGTTAAAGCCTTGGTGCAGAGGAAGCCCGTTCCGCCGCCGATTGTTCCTGGCTTTGCCATCAACTGGTGTAGATGAGGTGACTGGAGTAATGCCGAGTGGTGGCTGCGTTTGGTCCGCTAATGGCTACTGAGTTTGAGCTCTCCTCCGACAAAGCTTTGAAGCTTCGTGTTTCAGCTCTCCTCCCAAGGAAATGAAGGGCCTGAGCCCTAAAATTTTGGGGAAATTGAAATGCAGCCGAAAGCGTCAAATTGAAACACTGCGTTTTTGTGTATTTTGACCAAGATTGATTTTGATTTAACCAGTTTCTGTTTCCTTCCTTTGCAAGCGTTAATTCAGTCTCGCTAAGGAACCCGAATTCGGGTGCCTTAGCAAGACTATATATATATAGTCTTGATATAGTGGGCTACTTAGCCCATGTTAATATTTCATGTGATGATGTGGTACAAGGATTTTATAATTTTTACTGGTGATCATTACTAATAAGATTGGAACTCATATGTCAAACTTTAATTGATAATATTTAATTTAAATTTATGTTTTAATATTAAAACTCTAATAAGGAAAAATAAACTCTTTAAAGGTAACCACTTAAAATATCTCATAGTATGTAGGTCTCACTAATAATTCATCACCAATGGGCAAAAGAATTAAAACTCTTAGGTCACATCAACATCTGGCATAATATTATGGACGAAATAACATACTAGATCATATATGTAATATATACAGTCAGTCTATTATCCGGTATATCTGATAATAGTTATGTTAAAATATGAAATCCAATGGCTTAGATTAAATGATAAATAAAAAAATAAATTGTTTACTTATTTTTTATTTTATTACTTAATCTCAACTATTGAATTTCATACTTTAACATAATTATTATTATATATACCTGGTATACCTAATAATAGCCTCCACACACACACATATATATATATATATATATACACACACACACACACACACACACACACACCATAAATGATATGCAATTAATTTCATCATAAAGCATACACATTTAATGCTAAAAACATAATATATAGTATTCAATTTCTTTTATTATTCTGTTCTTTTTTAATATTTTTAAATAATATTTTATATTATTTGTTTTATACAAACTTTTTACTAAATAAATTTGTAGATGTATTTTTTACAATCATTTTGAATGCATGTAAACCATATTTTTTAATGCATGTAAGTAGTTTAGCTTAAAGACAATCTGATTTGGTTTAACGACAAAACATAGATACTCTTCATAAAAGCTTCAGTTTAGAAACTTATGCAGTCAAAGGCTCTTCCACAAAGGTTATGAAGACCGATATAGAACCTCTTCAGTAAATCATGATATCTTCACCACCTTGCATGGACAACAACTATGGACTGTGAGTACGAAGCATCACAGAAAATTAAATAATAACTTGGACTTTAGTTATTATTCATCAAATATGAATGTTATAGGTAATAAATGGGTTTATAAAATCAAATATAATGATTAGGGATCTATTCAAGAGTACAAAGTCATATCAGTTGCTAAAAGCTTCCCTCGAAACTTTTGCGTGCTTTGATTTCTTTGAAACTTTTAGCCCAGTAGTAAAGCCTACAACCATTTTAGTCACTCTTACATGGGCTTTAGCCCTTAACTGACCACTCAAGTAAATTGATTTTAATAATGTTTTCTTGAATGAAGACTTGCAAGTAGCTGTTTATATGACTTAACTTGATGATTATGCTGATTCAGGATGTCCATCCTACGTGTACAAGTAAAATAAGGTACGGCTTGGTTTGAAACATAATCTTCGAAAAACCTCTCTATTTCAAAGAGGCTTTGTTAACTTCATAGCTGACTCTTCTCTTTTCACATTAAAGAACGCAGAGGTTCGTATCGTGTTGCTTTATATGTTGATGACATAATATTCAGTACTGGTTTGAGTGTAAAGTACATTGCAGATCTTGTGTAAAGTTTGAATAAAGAATTTCCTTGAAATATCTTGGAAATTTACATTATTTCTTGGGAATAGCGGTTCACATATCTTCTCAATACATTTTCCTTTCTCAATAGAAGTACAATAAAGATTTGTTATGCAATACCAAAATGGATGCAACAAGAAATTTCTCAAATCCAATGAATTCAAGAAAACAACTATCATACAATGAAGGAGATATTTAAACTCAAATTGAGATGTATTGGTAGGTGCTTTGAAGGAACACACTATCACAAAGGCTAGAGATAGCATTCTCAGTTAATAATCTTTGTCAATTTCTTCATTCGCCAAAAGCAAGCTTGTCATTGGGATGCTTGTAACAGTCTTTTAAGATATCTTATTGATACTATAAATCACATCTTAAAATTCTAAATCCAAGAAGACTTTTTTGTTATAGATTTACAGATAGTAATTGGGCTAGTTGTCCTGATGATAGGAGATCATTTAATGAATATTGTGTTTTTCTTGGTCTAAACCTTGTTATTTGGAGTTCCAAAAAGTAGCTTGTTGTAGCTTGATCAAGCACAAAGGCAGAATACAGGGCAACTTAGTGAAGACAAAATTCAATGTTTTTCTAATTAACTGCGACTGCAGACTTTGAAATTTAGTTTAAATCAAATTTATTATTTCAAGTTTCTGATAATTTATTTATAATTTTTACTGGCATATACAATTACTTTTATACTTTTGATTTAAAATATATATTTTTTTTCAATAATAGTTGATCAATTGTATAATAATAATTGCATATGCCATCAAAGGCTGCAGATATATTGTCAGAAATATAAATGACTAAATTTAATTTAAATTAAATGTCAGAAGCTCCAGTTGAAATTAATCCAATTAAAAAAGCTTAAGCCTCTCTTTCACATTCAAAAGGTTATAATGCTAGGGGAAAATACCATCTAGACCTCCAACACCCTATTTAGTTGCTTGCTTTGTAATCTTTGTTAGTAGACGAAATCTTGATGAGAATTTTCTGGAAAAATTTTCTCTTTTTTTCTCTCGTATTTTCTCGCATTTTCTTTCTCTTTCTAGACTAGAAAACCTGTCTTTTGCCCTGACTATTCCCAAATTCTAGATAGGAGCAATTTACCTTGGATGTTGGGAACCATATAGTTACTTTTAGATGATCTGTTGCCATGTAATTGGCATCTACTACGATTACAAAAATTAACGAATGATTTTCATTTGCAATAAAAAAAATATTATTCATTGTAGGTATCCTCCAAAATTTTAAATTATGCTGGAAACCATATAGTTACTTTTAGATGATCTGTTGCCATGTAATTGGTATATACTACAACTACAAAAATTAATGAATGATTTCTCTTTTGCAATAAAAAGATATTATTCTTTGTACGTATCCTCCAAATTATTATTAATGAAATTAGATGGAGCTTTAGCTTTATGAAGCATATCCAACTGTTTACAGGAAAATAATTTGTTAAATTGAATTTCCTCCCGTTGCATCTCTATGTGATCCACAGATTGAGTTCTAAGAGAATAATGCATCTCCATAACAGCAAACAATTATAAGCTTTACAAATTCTTTCTCATCAGCTGTTTGTATGTTCATTTCGGATAAATCATCAAACAACAGACCACCAAAAATGAAAGCTTGTCATCGAAGCTCTCCACGGTCCTCAAAAAATCCCCAATGGAGAATTGAGCATGCTGCAAAGTTGGAAGGAGGGACTTTTTTCTTTAATTAATAATATAAANAAAAAAAAAAAAAAAAAAAAAAAAAAAAAAAACAACTCAAGAATTGAAAACCGTTCCAAAACGTTTTAAAAGGCAATTTTATTTATTTATTTTTGGTTATTATAATAGAGCCATTTGTCATTAATACTTCTTCAACAATAGTCCTTTAAGAGAGGCAAAAATGGGAGGGAGGGAGGGAGGTAGAGAGTACACATAGAAGTTACCAAACAAGCAATTAGTTGGATGAACAAATGCTACAAGGAAATTAAGTTGAGAGCTTTACCAGCAAGACCGATTGCAAGTGTTGCCATCCTAACTACTTTGCAGACTCTTCTTGGACTTGACCATCTGTAGCAGTGAATTGGTCACACATGAATATAATACATATATATATATATATATATATGACTTCGTTGAAAAAAAGTAACTACTTATTGCTTCAAGGTAAATATAATTTGAAAACCATACCTAGAAGACTGACTGCCAAGTTTGCTTGAACATCTGCATCGGCATTTAGGTCCTTCAGAAGGAATGTAGGAAAGAATCAGAACCTTATCAAAGAGCAGACTAAGCTAGGGTGGTAAGTGCTAAGGTAATTTTCAAGAGACTCCTAAACTTAAAATATAACTAAGGTATAAAAATTAGAATAAAAATTAAACATTATCAAACATTCTTATTGGTTACCTCAGTGAGAGATAGAAAGATATATTATTATGGTGAGCAAGATTTGCAATACGAAATCATGAATAAAGATAGAAAAGAGCACAAAATATAGAGACAGTTAACTTTAAGTACCCTCAAAACGTGATCAATCTGGAAGGAAATAAATTTGTCCTTCAGTTTCTTCACCTCCTCGTACAAATATGACATGTTTTCATTTTTCACCTTCCATAAACCTTGGACCTGTTCAATAATTTTTTTCAGATCAAAACTAATTAACAAAAAATAACAGAGATGGAAAATGAAAAGATGCTGGCTAAGGCAGCACAACCTAAAATGGCTGATTAAATGACACTGTAAGATTCAAAGTTGAATATCAAAATACTAAAGCATGTTACAAGCCAATAACCCCAAATGAAATATCAAAAGAACTTTTGGACTACGTGTTCCACTTGCAAAACCAAGCAAGTCCAGCCAAAAGAAGCTAAAAGAGTGAAAGAAAATAACACCTACATTGACGATACTCTTGCTTAAATTTTATTTAACCTTTCATCTCAAAGATATAATTTTCTACCTAGATAATGGATTTGTTCTACTTTCTGTGATCAGTAATAGCCACTGGGATTTTCCTTCATCAGCAGTATACATTTATAAACAATCATAGAAAGGGTAGAAGGTAGAATACATATCAGAAAAAATTGTGGCAGGAAGAAACAATTACCAGGAAACTGTAACCATATAGATAATAATAATAACCAACTAATTAGAACTTCTAAAGCATATGAAAAAAAGAATAACAAAAGATGAAGACAAAAAAGAATAACCTGCATGCAGACAAGTTTTGAGTCACCTTGTACATGAATCCTATTAAAACCCTTTTTAAGAGCATATTTCAACCCTAAAATCATGGCTCGATACTCTGCAACATTATTGGTCGCTGTGCCTAACCCTTCACGCAGTCTACATATCTACACAGAAACTGAGGTTAGAAAACAAAGCAATTAAAAGAAAGTATATAGAAACCTCAAAGGAAAAATGTTTACCAAACTTCCATCATCAGCCCGCAGCACAGCACCTGCACCAGCTTGTCCAGGATTTCCCTTTGATGCACCATCAAACTCAAGAATACAGGACTGCTACAATAAACCAAACATGACAGAGATCAGATTTTTTTTGGTTGTACACAATATGAGAAATTTTATATATATATAGGAACATTCTGAAATAAGTATATCCTCATTTTATTAAAATGAAAATTGTCACTAAAAGTATATTTTTAGTGACAATATTTCCAAATTTGTACTTTTAGTGATAATATTCTTATTGTAGAATTACTCTATATATATGTATGAAAATTCTAAAATAAAGATATTTTCATTTTATTAAAATATACTGACAAATCTGATATTTTCATCATTGGTAATTTATTTTTAGTGACAAAATTTTCAAATTTGTCTTTAAAAATATGCTTCTAGTGATAGTATTCATTTTAATAAAATAAAAATATCATTATAGTAGAAGTAATGTGTACACACACACATATAGGGAGATGGTATTATAGGACATCCTGATGGACTTTTCGTCAGGATTGACACAAAACTGAAAACTGTCATCATTAAAAATAGACTATTAATGACAACAGCTTCAAATTTGTCACTAAAAGTCTCTTTTTGTGACTTTTAGTGACAATCCTGATGGAAATTCCATCGGGATGTCCAGATAGTAGCATTACTCTCTCTCTCTCTCTCTCTCTCTCTCTCTCTATATATATATATATATATATAAACATATATATTTCAAATCTTGAAAATAAAAGAACTGCCCACCATCAATTATTCAAAAAATCTGGAAAGTGATCGAGATCATATGGTAACATCTCTAGGATTTTACATTTAATCATGTATTTAATTAGGGTTTCATTGTGTCTTCATAATTACCTATTTTATGGCATTATTACAGTTTGTTTTCGTAAAGTTGCTCAAGGTTTTTCAGGGTTAAATTTCCTAACTTCAACTGTTATATTTCCTATTAGTGTTGCTACCTATATAGATAGGCCAATCGATAACTTGCTTTCAGAGATTCGTTTCCATACATTGTAACTTTTATCCTCCCTCTTGTTCCTCTTTCTTCCTAATTCCTCTATCTTGGAGTATAATTCTTCCTCCTCTCCTCTTTCTCTTTTTGCCTCTATTTTAATGTCATCCTTTTCCCTATTGGTTTTACTTTTAAATAAAAAAGATACCTTGGCAAAGAGCCCTCCACCACCTAATGGGCCCAAACAATGAATTAAATCAATGAACAAGAAGATAAAGGCTGTCCTGATTCTCTGCCACTTTATTTGTTGCATTTACTTCGTACTGTAATTTAGCAGTACCTATGTGGGGGCTTTGGAATCTCTAAAAGAAAATTGTTTTTACATCATCAAGCTACCCTAACTCTTAACTTACACAATCTAAAGATGGTAATTGGACAGCTGCAGAATGATCTAACTTGACCTGCTTTTTCAAAGGATCATTTGACATGGAAGTCGAATCAATTATTTCCTGCGAAGCAATAAATTAATAAATTACACCTAATCATTAAAGTTCCCTTCACAAATACACACTCAAGGTACATAATACAATCAACGGCCTACAGCAATAAGCCTTGTTGACAAGTTTGTGTTGTAGTAGAGTTGATAACTTGATATACATAGTTAGGTTGGGCCCACTTTAAGTTATGAGATTTATGACAACTCAATGAGGTATTATAGCCTAGTTATCTGTCTTGCATGTGGTCAAATTATGTTGACCCCCATTACAAATGTCAAAAGAAAACCCAAGTGATAAAATGCACAATTTCTTTTATTATTAGAAGAAACCATTGGATTTATGAGAAACTTATTTCAAAGACCTAATCCCTACATATCATTGTTGGAAACTCTACTCTTTTTCTTTTTTTCCTTTTTTTCTGTCAATGAATTGGAAAGTTTCTTAGTTAATTTTTTTATTTTTTATTCTTCCTCCCNCCCCCCCCCCCCCCCCCCCTCACAAAAGACTGATTTCTATTTACACTAAAAAAAGAGATTAAATGCAAAGAAAATGAAATCCAAAAACCACACAAAGTTAAACGAGGTAAAACTTGTGCAATTATTTCATGAAAAAATGATGAATATATCGTTATCTTCCTCAGAAATGATCGTATATTTATATCTACATTGTGAGGTGGCTATTCAGTTGTGGTCATGGCCACTAAAGGTTGTAGAGGAAGTAAAAGAGGGATTATTCTTCAAAAATGTCCCATGATGACTTAATCTAGGCAATATGTTGCAAAAAATTAAATAATAATACAATAAAAAGAAATAGAAACACATGAATGCAAGATTCAAGCTGTGCAGATTTTACAGGATAAAACTAAGTTTTTGGCTTTCTTGAGGATTTCTATTTAAAATGAGTTCAATGATATACTGATGTTTTTTTCTTCATCTAAGTTCGCAGTACATAACTTAGCAGGGATGTTGTCACGTCAGTTGGCTGATTTTCCCACTCCCACCAAAACCAAAGTGACCAATTCGTTTTGGGATTCTGACCAAACAAGTCATACAAAGCCAGCTATCCCAACCCAAGAAAATCCAGAAATGTTGGTTAGTTATCAGATCTATGAGTTGGAAAGTCGAAAAACTTTTGAACAATCAACAGGGGAAACAATGAATTGCAAAACTTTACAGAGAGAATAAGTGAGAGAAGTTATTTGTTAAAATAATGCGTGACACATGGTATTTTTTAGGAGTTTGTAGACAAAAAGTGAAATTCACTATGAATGTGGAACTTAAGAACATAATGAATGATTAATAATGGAAACCCTATCACAGTTATAGTTTTCTTGACCATATAGCAGGACTTCTCATTCTCACTTGTTAAATAATCAATATTAATATAGTAAGGTATAAAGAAAGCAGAGAGAGAATTAATTATATGGTTTGTCAATTAGTATGAAATAATTTACCAATGATATTATCACAAAATAGCCATGATTATTTATTTTCTTTAAAAAAAGGAGTTCAAGTTCGGAAATTGTTACCCTCCTAACTTACCACATTTTTTGATTCAAACACTTCTTGTGATCTTTTCTTGGATGTATCCTTGGCAGCTGTTTCACATGTTGAAGATGCTGGATCCTGAAATGTAAAATCAAAATCCATACATCAAAACCACAAAAGTACTACAAAAAAGAAGAAAGAATGAACAAAAACAAAAAACAAAAAGCAAGATACTTTGACAGCTTATGAAAAACTATGTCATGTTCTGGACAGCATATAGAACTTTCAAGAAACAAAACAATCCAATAACCAAGATAATCAGGAAAATATATTTAATCGATAAGAAAAACTATTTTTAATATTACAGCCCTCAACAGTAAAAACAAATGGGTTATTTATGCACAGCATAAAGTTGCCTCCCAAATATATCCGGCAAGTGAAACACACACAAGTATGATTAGTAATTTAAAAAACCCCATTCAGCAAAACATAATGAGCATAGCAAAAAATCAAATGACTCAGCAACTAGGCCAATTGAACCTTTCGGATGAATAGTCTCAAGGTCCATGAAATTGGCACAGTACTACAAAACAGAAAGTAAGATCTTAGTTGCAACTGGTAAGACAAATATTTTCTTTTTGAACTCCAATTGTTAATGTAAAAATCTTCAACCTACAGTATAGAATTTGAAAGAAGTTAAAATTTATCTTTACTTGGAAAGGGCAATGCACAAGTGTCCCAAAAAGATCCTCTTTCAAATCTGCTGCTCTGATAGTATAGATGGCATTCTTAAGTCCACATGAAATGAGATACTCTTCAGCGTCCTTTGGCAAATGGTACCCTTTGTACACAGTAGCAGGAGGGTCGCATATCTATTTGGGAAATTCACAATCATATTTTATTGTTAATCTATCACATTCATTCACAGGATTGATATTTACAGTAAAAGTTTACCTAATTTCCACTTTAACTTGAATTTGATAAAACTTAAAAGAATTACCGAAGAACCAACTTGAGCTTGACAATCACTAAGACTTGTATAAACCCCCACGATATCCCCTTTGCGCACCACATAGAAGGCATTCTTTTCCAGCTCCATCACCGGCTTGGGTTTCAACTTGCGCTGCAGCCGCAATGAACCTCTGCAACTATTTTTGCTGCCCTTTCCTGATGAGTAGAGGCGAGCATGAAATGTGGTCAAAGCTGAGTGTAAACCGAGATGCGAAATACGAGTGTTGTAGTCAAATTCTGTTTTCCATGGACCAGCTGAGCATATATACAAACTGGTTCGGGTGAAACGACTGCTAGTTCTAAATATCGCCGCTACATATGATGGAAATTGCCACAAGCAGCTCATCACACTCTGCTTTCGCTTTTACTATCCAGGTTGCTGATCTGCTGCTATTCTACTTCTAACTGCAAAACCATTCAATTTTCCTTCAGCTTTGCGTTAAACAAGTCCTGTTAGAGAACTCCCTAAAATTTTGTGAAGGTGATAGGTTTCAAATGGCAATACCAGAAATTAGGAATGGCAATCGGATCAGGTAATTCCGGAACCCGCAACCCCGAACAGAATTTTGTTAATTGAATTTTCCCGACCTGATCCTTTTTAAAAAGAAAATAAAAATTCCAATAAAAAAAACTAAATTAATGCCATTTTAGAAGGGAAAGGAAAAGAACATTTATTATATTAAAAAATATTAACTTCAGCTAATTATCGCATATATTGCATCTCATCAAAAATCTCCAAAGGAGAATCTTTACAATGAAAACTTTCTACTTGTAAAAAAACAAAAAAAAACCACCATCAATTCTAAAACTATACTTCAAAGATGTGCTACATTACATGCTGCCTAATCTCTTCCTTCCTTTTCCTCTAATCCTATCATCCTTAACTTCATTAACGCCTTGAGATTTCAAGCACAAAACAAGGGCATGTGTACATATGCAAATACATAACTTTTATAAATATATAAACAGTTAAATGTTCTTACACACATACAAACAAAATCTTTAGAAATAAGTACAAAAAAGTTTGTCCTTGCTGCTAATAATGACCCATATGAATTGCCTAAGTTCTATAAACCATAAGCACAGCTTTCAGCTAACAAGGCATAAAGTGAAAGACAAAAACAATAATTTTAAAAACCAATTTCAACTATACTTTCCTAGGAGTAAATCAATTAGAATGATATCACTCAAAAAAGATATCTTCTAGTCTTTCATTGGGCCATAGACGATGGGAAGAATAGTTAATTGGCAAAAAGAAAATATATATTTAGTGAAGTTAGCAGTACACTCCAAACACCCCTGTATTCCAAAATATGCCATGAAAACTAAAAGGGAATGTTCCAGAAAGCATAATTAATAATAGTTTTATCAAAAGGGAAAGAGAGAGAGAGAGATACCGATAGAGAGTTGTGCCAAGCAAGGCCTCTGTAGACATTGACGGAGAATGTTCCGGCGAGGTAAATAGCGACCGATCCGAGACCAGCCTTGAATGCGTTGAAGTTGTTAGTAGCGGTTTCAAGGTCCGAGAAGGAGAACTCAGACATAGTAGAAGCTCAACTGGAAGATCGACATTAACGCCGCTCTGTGGGAACTGTTCGAGCGAGAGGCTGAAGATGAAGATGATGCAAAATGGAAATTGGGATTCATTTGCGGAAATTGAGTTTTTATTTTTATTTTTTAATTTAACTAACGGGTTCGGGTGGGGTCAGGATATTCCCGGATCCATAGTTAAATATAATATTATTTATTTATTTTATACTTTATTAAACAATCAATATTTACAGAAAAAAAAAATTGATTAATTACATAATTAAAAAAAAATTAAAATATAATAATCAACGTTAAAAAATTTAAATTTTAAATAAATATTACATTAACTATTTAAAAAAAAACACAAAATAATAAAAATATAAAATAAATTAATATGATTTATGTATCAATTAATTGTTCATGTTAGCCACGCTATCTATTTATGTTATGTCTTACGTTATGAGCTTACCAAGCATAGTTATTGCAGGTTTTGTGTTTAGTATAATATAATTTTTATTGTGTCATACTCATATTATATTTAATTTTAACGTGTTATATGTGTACTATAACTGTGTTGTTTTTTTTTTTTACACTTCTAATCTAAATATTTTTAAAAACAATTTTTGAATTTTAAAAATTGCTTCTAACTTCTCAAAAAAATAACAATTCACAAGAGTTTTAATTCTGAAAATGATAGTTGTCAGAGAAATATAGCAAACAAATTAAAATTATAGATTTTGAAATTCCCCTTATTTTCTAGAAATTTGAAATTGATTATACCTACAATTCATGTCCCTAATGGAAGGATTTCATCCATTGTTACTGATCGTAAGCTTCATCTGACAAAATAAGGCTCATATCAATCAATAATTTTCAAACATGAAAATTAAGATTTTTTTCTCTGTTAACAAACGATATAAAATTATGGGAGTACAACCTTCGAATTGCGTTTGGATTTGTCAAAACCTTTTACAGTCTTCGGAAGCTTAAAATATGCAAGTTAGAGAAAATCCATAATTAAACTGTAATTTGAATAAGGGAATATTGAGCCAGGACCCATTTAGGTTTGGCCACAAACTATTCCTCTGGTTTTAAAAATGTTAAAATTAATCGCTGCACTTAACTTCCATTTATATTTCCTGTCTTACATGACAAAGTAAAAAAACTAACATGCTTTTAACTTTGTTTTAAAATAAAATATAAAACACGTGCAAAATAATATCGCACCCTCACCTTCACCATCCCTCATCGTCTCTCTCTCTCACCTCTGAAAGAACATCAGTGTCAAACTCTCTCTTTATTTTATCTTCTCTACAAATGTTTCGGAAAATGCCAAAAAAAATCAATCACAGTAGAAATTGGTTTTTAGAAAATTAGAGGCAAAAAAGCTTTAGATTTTCTCTAAAAATATGAATACTAATTTGAAATTCTTTCATCTCTGCAACATTTTGTTAGGAACAATTTGGGTTAGTAAAGAAGAAAGAGTTGAGATAGAAAATAATTAGTCTTTGTTTATCATTTTATTTTTTATTTTGAACATCACATATAGCTAAGAAATAATAAACTAACATGAAACAAATAATATTTTCCACTCACATTGAGGGAGCATAACAAGAATTAAGAAATAAGTAAAATAAATAATAATCAACTGTGAGACCAAATCTCTAAGACCATGTCCAAATAGTCTCCCCTGGTCATCGTGCATAGACCATAGCTTGGACATGTTTATGGCTCATGCACATAAAAGTTCTCCCCCTTTAGACATCTTGTTTTCAAGGCTGAATTCAATATAAGTATTGCCAAAACACTAAGCACGTAGACTTAGTAGTTTTTCTCCTCTTTCAAAGAACTTAGTTATAAAGAAGAAGTTTGGATATGATTTTTTGTTTCATTTGGTGGAAAACCAAAGGAGCTTTCAATCATGAAAAGTTGTGGGTGCTTACAACGATGGCCTGAAGTGAACTTTTCATCATAATAATAACATAGTCCTTTCTTGCATCTTTGTCGGGCTTCTTAATTGGAGATTCAGCGAAAAACTGGTGATAGAACCATTGGTGAGACTTGCCGAATCAGTGGTGACCCTAACACACCAAAGTCATGATTGGCGTCATCCTTTGTAGTCATTGAAGTTGTCTGAGAACGATAGGTTGGAACTATCGTTTGCTGAAGCTGATTCTTCTCTTCAATTAATCGAGCTATGCCAATGACGTCAACTAGGGTGCTTGATTGCTCGATTTTGACCTCCAAGCGAATATCATCGCGAAGTCCTGCAATGAAACTACCAATCAGCTCAGGTAAGCCATCCACCTAGTGAGAAAGTTGTTTGAAAGTGTTTGGACCATATATTAATTTCTTCAAATTAATATTTAACTTATTCAGATATTATGGTGGAATAGCCTTGTCCCACATTGTTTAGAGATAAAAATGCATTGGAAATGACAAAGTATAAATATTTGTCTTGGAAAGTGAAATTGGCATTAATCCCACATCGGAAGCACAAAGAGTTTGTGAGCCACATTCTCCTATATAAATAGAGGCTTCAACAACTTTGAAAATGGCTTAGGCATCAACACACAACTACAACATAGACTACTTAGTTTATTCTCGTTAGAATTTATTTCGAGTAGTCAAGTGTTCTTAGTTGTTGTTAGTTTAAAATTTTAATTAAAAGTCCTTTGATTTGAAAGACATTTGTAACCCTTTAAAAATATTTGTTCTCAATAATTAATATAATCGTTTGATTTAAGTCTGATATTAATTGGCGCACACTTTATTTTTCTTTGGAATGTCATAGGTTCGAAGTGGCACGCTCGCACACTTGAGACAACTGATTGTTGTGTTTTACACCAATAGAAAGCTTCTAGATATACAACCACTATTGTAGTTTGTTGTAGCCTCATTAGAGCTTATAATGGATCTTCATAATCGGTTAGACCAAAACAAAGAAGAACCACCTTGGTTAGTTTTGGCCACGTTAATAGTCCCCAGAACTTGGTCAGCCATTGGTACCATTATAGAGCAATTCTTTCTTGGTGGAAGGATGCAAGCTAAACCCATTGGTTATAATGTATTCCATTGAAGTCGAAATACTGATCCGCCTTGTAAATCCACCCTTGGGGGTCATCTCCGCCGAACTTCCGAAATAGTGATTAAGATGCATGTTGGTCAGCTCATTGCCGAGGTTGGATGATTTACCTTGGTAGAAAGGATTCGCTTCGGGTGTAGTCCGAGGTGAGGGAATCGAAACCTGAAGGGATTGAAGTTCCAATAGCATCGTCTGCAGAGTGATGTTAACCTATTCAAAATTAGTATTAACCTGCTGGATACTCGTCTCATGCCTCGTTATGGCCTTATTGACCTCATTTTGGAATTCGGTATTAGTTTTGCCTCGGGTATCCATCGTTTGGCTGGAACCTGGACTTCGGAATTTGGAAAACATGGCCCTCAGAATTTGGTGAACCTAGCCTTCGGAATTTAGTGAACCTGGCTTTCAGAATTTTGACGCGATTTTGTGAACCTCTCCCTCAATTTGGTGAACCTGACCCTCAAAATTTGGCGAACCTGGCTCTCAGAATTTTGCCCAAATAACTGGCCCTTGGAATTTCAACTTGATTTTGGTGGACCTCTCCCTCGGAATTTGGTGAACCTGGCCTTTGAAATTTGGCGAACCTAGTTATGATACCAATTGATAGGAACAATTTGGGTTTGGAAAGAAAAAAGAGTTGAGATAGAAAATTACTGATCTTTGATTATTCCTTTATTCCATACTTTGGTCATCTTATATAGCCAAGAAATAACAAACTAACATGAAGCAAAGAATATTTCCCACAACACATCGTGGGAGCATAGCAAGAATTAAAGAACAAGTAAAACAAACAATAACCAACTGTGAAATTAAATCTCCAAAACCATATCCAAATAGTCTCTCTTGGTCATCGTGCACGAACCCTAACTTGGAAATGTCCATGGCTAATGCACATAACACATTTTCTTAGCTCCTAAGCAGGAAAATGATGAAAGTTGTGAATAAGCTCAAAATCTAGTCGAGAAATAGTAAAAAGAATAAAATCCATCAATCATCCTATCATCCTCCTCTTTATCCTCCACCACCACCACTAAGAAATCAATGATGTTTCTCATCATGCTACTCCTTTTCAACTTAACCCTAGGTTTCGTCTCTTCCAACATCATGGTTCCATTCTAATCCTAGCCATGATACAATTTTGGGACCTGGGGATCAACTGAGATCCTTATGCTTTTCGCAATCTTCAATTCAAATAACAACAATTTACGGCCCAAGAAAAAAACTTACAAAAAAATGCATAAAACTGAAAAACACAAATCCAACACATATGATATGTAAAAAATAAAAAATAAAAAAAAATAAAAAAAAATAAACTAAACAAGAAAAATATTATTAATAAAACTCAAAACTCATTCGATCGCCCAAAAGAACTCAAAATCCAGATAGAGAAATTAATTATAACACTAAGAAAAAAGAATCCCAAGCCATGGAAGGCAAAAGAAAAAAAAAAGCACATAGAGAGAGAGAGCTTCATAGCTAAAAAAAACTTTGGAAATATAGTAAGAGATTTCTTCCCTAGCCAGCGAGAGACGACCTCTGTGCGAAATGCAGATAGGGCTAACAATTTGTATTAACAAGTCGGGGTGTAAACCCATTTATTTATAGCTATTAATCATGTCAGAATTTGTAAGTTGTTTAATAACATGATTAATAACATGTTTACTATTAATCATAACATGTGCCTCTAGCAAATCGATCGTTTATCCTCCAGTCCAATCTTAAAGGATAAAGCATCGAATGGATTTGCGTTCCCCTACTGCGAAATTTCCAAGGTTTTTCCTAGCAACCAAATGAAAATGCTACAAACCTTCAATTATAAAGTTGATTGCTAGGTATCATCAATTTCAGCAGTTGAGATATAGGGATTTGCCATTGAATGCATTGTTTCACTTTTTTCTTTTTTATGATGTTTGGGTTGCTTTTTTTTTATTTTTTTCATCTCTCATTCCTTTGCTTGTTTCACTTGAAAAAAAAAAAAAAAAAAGGCTAAGTATAAGTACATATGACAATTTGTATCTACGAGTCGTATTCATGTCAATTCGTTTATTAATCGTCTCAAAAATTTTCAATTTTAACTCATTTTTATTTATTATTTATGTTAAATAAGTTGACATGTTTATTTTGTTTTGATAAAATATATTATAATTTATATTGTTAATTTTATTTTATTTTAAATTTTATTAATTAATTTAATTTAGTAATGTGAATTAATCTCAATTTTAAATTAAGTGGATTAATTTATTAGTGACTTATATATAATTATATTCCATTAATAAGTTACATATTGAATTATTTTCGAATTGTACTATCATGTTATAATTTAAATTGTTATCCTAAGCATAAGCAACTAAACTGCCAAACGTTATGCCACGTTGTATCATTTTGTAATTACTAAAATACTAGTTTTTTTTTTGTCAATTTTAACAGAACATTATAATAAAATAGTGTTATTTTGACATTTCAAAAACACATGATTTGGCTTTGAACGAAACCCGGAATGTATTTGATATTAACCCTTTGTATAAAATTTTAGAACTTTCTTTTTCTTCTAATTTGGGTTTCTAAGCAACCAAACAGAGGGTTAAAAGACTATCGTCCAAGTTCCAACTCAACTTGCAAAACCAGGATTCATCATCAACCAGCTCATTTGGAGCTGATAGGTTGACCCATTTAGGCGCTATGAATTTTTTGTACGTTTTATCTTCCACAAAAGTCCTATTTTGCTCTTGAAAGAGAAATGGATCATGTGCATTTTAAATGCGCAAACTAGATCTGATACCCGTTTAATGCTCCTCATACCCAACCCGATACTGTATTTTCGGAGACCCAGCCTAGCGGGTAATATCGGTAGTCCCTATAAGAGTTTGAGATTTGATAGAAAAGAGATATCTTTCATTTACTGAAACTGTAGTTTAAATACAACATATACAATTAGTTGTTACAAAGGATAACTAAGATTAAAACTAACTGATCTAAACTTTCGGTATATGAAAAGTAAAGGATAAATACAAATGCATAGGATAACAATACTTACGATACTCTATTATGCCCCCTCAAGATTTGGGTTCCATCTAAAACACAAATCTTTGATTGTGAAGTGTGAATTTTGTGTTTGGAGAGTGGTTTGGTCAAGGAGTCAGCTAGTTGATCACCACTTGACACATGTGATACCCGAATGGACCCATCTGCAACCTTGTCCCTTACAAAGTGAAAATCTATATGCACATGCTTCATCTTTGAGTATAGTTTCGGATTAGCACACACATATGTCGCTCCAAGATTGTCACAGTATATTGCTGGTGGCACGGTGGATTTGATGTTGAGCTCACAGAGTAAGGACATTAGCCAACATAGTTATGAAGTAGTGTGAGCAACTGCCCGATATTCTGCTCCAGTAGATTATCTAGATACTGACTTTTGTTTCCTTGATGACCAAGACACAGGATTGCTTCCTAAGAATATGACATAGCCGGTGGTAGAAGTGCAGTCATTTTTGTTACTTATCCACTATGAATCCTAGAACCCATGTAGAGCTAGTGAGGTATTGTTTTTTAGAGAGAGACCAAAAGAGAGTGTGCCTTTGAGGTATCAAAGCAGGTGTTTTACCGCAGCCCAGTGGACATCTGTTGGTCTGTGCATAAATTGTGACAGCTTGTTCACTGCGAAGGCAATGTCAGGTCTTGTGAGAGAGAGATATTGTAGACTACCAACTGTTTGACTGTATTGAGTTGGTGAAGATAGTAGGAGCCATCAGTGAGTAAGAGAGAAGAGACAGTAGATAGTGGTGTGGAGACCTTTCTTGCATCAAACATCTTTGTAGATTCCAAAATATCTTAAATATATTTTTGTTGGGACAAAAAGATTCCGTTTGGTGTGGGGATGACCTCAACACCCAGAAAGTAATGTAAATGGCCCATGTCTTTCAAGGAAAATTGAAAGACAAAGATGAGACAAAGGCATCAATTAATGCATTGTTGTTCCCTGTGAGAATGAGATCATCCACATACACTAACAAATACATGATAAATCAATTTTGCATGTAAATAAAAAGTGATGGATCAGCATATGAGCTCTTGAAGCCATAAGAGGAAAGGAATGACCTGAGTTCATGAAACCATGCTCTGGGAGCTTGTTTCAAACCGTATATCGCTTTTTGTAGTCTACATACATGGGATGGGTTTTGAGTGTCTACAAAACCATGTGGCTGTGACATAAAAACTTCCTCAGTCAATTTACCATGAAGAAAAGCGTTATTGACTTCCATTTGGCGGAGTGGCCATGGATTAGAGAGAGCTATACATAGGACTATACGGACTATTGTTGGTTTCACAACGGGATTGAATGTTTCAGAGTAGTCAATGCTTGGTCGTTGATGGAAGCCTTTTACAACTAAGCGAGCTTTGTAGCGGCTTACAGTGCCATCTGAATTTCTCTTGATGTGAAACACCCACTTAGACTCGACAATATTGTGTGTTGGCTGTGGAGGAACCAGTTCCCACGTTGCATTGCGAAAGAGAGCTTCATACTCAGTTTGCATAGCCTGACGCCATTTTGGAAGCTTTAAGGCTTGAGTAGTTGTTCTCGGCCCAATTTCAACAGGAGGAGATTGTACAGAAGCATTATAAAAATCAGCAAGAACCTTGGGTTTGAAAATTTTGTTTAAGGCACGTGTATGCATGGCATGGGTGCGGGTAGGAACTTGTGCTTGAGAATGTTGTGACTTTGAATGTTGTGACTTTGAGCTTGGCGTGGAATGATGAATCTCACAAACTTGATCAGTGTTATCTCTTTTGTCCTTTAATGTTTGGGTTGGTGAATGAGCCATACTAGGAATGGATGTGATTGGAGATAGAGAAGAAGTTGGTGGATGAGAATTGTCACTTGATTTAGTAGTGGATGGGTAATGGGATAAGGATGAGGTGGTTGTGGGTAGGTAGATATGAGTAGAATCATAAATAGGAGAGCTTCTTCTATAGTTTTAGATTGATTGGAGTTAGAGATAGAAGGAAAAATGGATTCAATGAAAGACACGTGTCTAGAATGATAGACCTTATCATGATTGGGATCATAACAAATGATTTTTTAGAGGACCTAAATTAATGCCCGGCTTGGATTGAGATTCCAATTTGTGTGTTGTATAAGGTTTTAACCATGGATAGCAGAGGCACCCAAATATTTTTACGTTGCTGTAATTTGGAATTTTTTTGAAATTTTTTTCAAAAGGAGATTTATTGTCTAAGGTTGGAGTTATTAAGCGATTTATTAGATAGGAAGCAGTGTTAAAAGCATAACTCCAAAATTTGGTTGGAAGCCTAGCTTGAGTTAACAGAGTTAATCCAGTTTCACGGATTTGTTTGTGTCGCCTCTCAGCAAAACCATTTTGTTGGGGGGGTGTGAGGAGTGGTGAGAAAGTGACTAATTCCATTATTTTGAAAAAAATATTTTAATTTAATAAACTCTCCTTCATTATCAGAGTAAAAGGAAATGATTGGTAACTAAAAATATTTTTCCACAACATTTTTAAATTTAACAAAAATAGAAGCAACATTTGATTTGTGCTTAATAGGAAACAACCAAATATATTATGAAAAATGGTCTATAAAAATAACATAGAAATTGAAACCATTATGAGATGTTATGGAAGTGGGGCCCCAAACATTTGAATAAACAAGCTGTAAAAGTTGAGAACTACTTAAGGAAGAACAACCAAAAGGAAGTCTATGTGACTTATTGCACCTACAAGAATTGTAGTGAAATTTGTTTGTGGAAGAAACTAGTAATGAATAAAGAGAAAGTAGTTGACGTAGAATTTTATATGAGGGATGACCAAGCCGTTGATGCCAGTCATGAAGTGAGGTACGAATACTGGAAAAGGCAGTGGGTGAGGATGATGGATGACATGCATTGGTTGGCCATTCATATGTGCCGCCATTAAGAGGACCCTCGAGTAGCACTAACCTTGTCTGTAGATCCTTCACAATAAAACAGTTGGGTAAGAACTCAATTGAAGCATTATTTGATTGGCAAAATTTGGAGACAGACAATAAATTGCGTGTCATTTTGGGTACACATAAAACATTATTTAATAAATAAAAAATGAGAGGAGGTGATAAGTTTTGTGGTACCAGTACGAGTAATAGGAAGTTGGTTACCATTTTCGATAGCTATTTCATTTGTACAATCATATTCTGAATGTAAGAAAAGAGTGTTGAGATCCGTGGCTACATGGTGAGAGGCACCCGAATCAAGAAGCCAAGGAGCCGGGTTGAATGAAGTTGGTGGAGCAGGTCCAAGAAGAGAGCTTGTGTGAAAGGCTTATGGAAAATTAGTTCTTGGAAAAGATTGTTGCTCCTGAGGAGTATAGGTCCACTGTTGGCATATGAGAGGACATAATTTGGCAGAATGTCCCTGATTAGAGCATAACTGACATCGGCCTCTGTAATTGGTGGCAGGCGCTGTGGGAGATGGTTTGCGGAGGTGACTCGGGGTATTAGTGGGAAATCGTTGGTGCTGGTTTTGATTATAATTGTTCTGAGATTGGAAGGAAGGTGTTGAGGATGATCGGTTGGCACTGTGAGCCACTATTGGAGCAGCAGATATATGTAATTCATTTCGCTTGATGTAATTTGAGTGTTCCACCAATTTTTCATAAAGCTCTTCAAACAAAATGGAGCTGTCCCTCGTTCTAAATGCAGCCGAGATGTCTTTGAAGTCACTAGTAAGGCCATTGATCACATACAGAGTGATATCATCATCAGTTACGGGATTGTCAATTAGAGCAAGCTCATCAGCTGCTCCTTTGACACCATTCAAGTATTCCACAATCGAATGTGATCCTTGAGGTCGGATCAGACGTTCCCGGAGTTGCAACAACCTCGGTCTTGACGGTTTGGCAAATGTAGAAGCTAATTTTTCATAAAGCAGTATTGGACGTATCAGCAGATGCTACAACTTGATGTACTTCTCTGGACAAAGATGCAAGGATTGCACCTAAAAGCAAGGAATCTTGACGAATCCAGAAGATATAATCCGGATTTGGAGACTTGTTGGCATTGGAGAGAATCGGTGACGGACAAGGTAAGGTTCCGTCAATGAATCCATACAAGTCATAGCCAATAAGCAATGCATCAAATTGCTTTTTCAAGGAAAATAGGTTGAATCGGTGAGTTTGAGTGGTGCTTGGGTAGCCACATTGATGACAACAAGAATTCTGTTAGTAAGGATAGGTTCACTACTAACCACAATAGGACTTGAGGTAGAGGATGACTGGGAAGGAGTGGTTGCCATGATAGAAGATTTTGAAGAGAAGGAAAAAAAAAATCTCGTTAGAGCACTTATGGCTCTAATACGATATAAGAGTTTGAGATTTGATAGAAAAGAGATATCTTTCATTTACTGAAACTGTAGTTTAAATACAGCATATACAATTAGTTGTTACAAAGGATAACTAAGATTAAAACTAACTGATCTAAACTTTAGGTATATGAAAAGCAAAGGATAAATACAAGTGCATAGGATAACAATACTTACGATACTCTATTAGTCCTAGCCAAAAAGAGCACTAAACAATGGGCAAGATGAGATTTTTAAACTCATAAATTTTACTCTTTTTTTTTTTTTTTCTAAAAAAGAGTTCATTTCAACTGCAATTTTTAAAGTTCTTCCTGTATCAGTAAATTACGGCTGCATCTCTGCTTTAGTTAAACGTGGATTACTAAGATCCATTTGTGCAATTCTCTTTTATGCACATGTACGTTAAAATGGTCAGTCTTGAGGACGCACACAGGCTTTTTGATCGATTGCCCCACCAAATTTGGTCATTTTGAGTGCTTTGATTGATGACTACTCTAGATATGGATGTGTAGATGAGGCCAATGAGTTCTTCTATGAGATGAGAAATTTGGGCTTAGAACCTGTGGATACTATTTATATCCGAAGGCTAGTCTCGGATATTGGCAGGGTGAATACAAAAATTTTCCGAAGGTGAAGACAAAAATCTTCTAAAGGTGTGAAGATTAAAATTTTCTAAGAGACTAAAGACACTAAACCTTCCGAGGGACTGAAGATAAAAACATTCCGAGGGAATGAAGATAAAACATTCCGAGGTGGCGTAAAAGTCCGAGCAATAAAGGAACGAATAAGGTTTCCGAAGCAACGGGCGAAGCCAAAATAGGCTGAGACAACAACGTCTGAGACATATGTCTGAGGCAAGAGAGTCTGAGCAAAGTCTGAAGCTGAAATGTGTAAATGCAGAAGCCAACATATCCGAGGTTCATACGTCCGAGGCTTCGACTAAAGTCTCCCAGTATAAAATATATGAGGCACCTTGAACTCGTAACTCTTTTGGAACCAGCCGAGACATCTTGAATACGTGTCTAGGAAGCTCAAATGTCACTTCCCAAGCGTTCTAACATGCTGAAAGGAGGTGAACTATACCGAACACAATTAATTCTGCAATAATGAGAATTAATTGTCATTAAGAACATTCAATGAACAGTCATAAGTTCATAAAGGCCCCGATGCTATAAGTAAGAGGTGAGAGTTAAAGGTAAATGATATTATGAAACAGATAGAATTCTATTCTTCTGGTACACGCAAAACACAATATTCATCTTTGAATTACTCTTTAATTTACCAAATACATTTTCTTATTTTTTGAACTAATTTGAGCGTCAGAGTGTTTTTGGCAGGTACCACACCAGTATTGTAATATTTATTCATTTTCAGAGAAGATTTATCACAGTTCAGAATGAGACAGAAAATTGCAATTATAGAACCCAATATAGTATCGAGGAATGGAATGGAATGGTCACAGGTTCCAATCATAGTGCTGATGCAACATTCATGGTTCAGAAGATGCATTCAGTAGGCTTTCAAATTGATGCTGCTATGATTTCTAGTGTTCTTGCTGCAATAGGAGACTTGGAAGATTTTAGTACCGAGATCCAGGTTCACTGTTATGTGGTCAAGCAGGGACTTAAGCCAAATAAATGAATTGTCAGTGCACTTGTTATTATGTATGGGAAGTGTACCTGCACACTACTAGCTAGAGATGTCACAAGTTTTTAATGTATTGGATATTGGCGCTTGAAGTGCTCTAGTTACAGGGTTCTCACGGAAAAATCGTTGTTGACAATGCGATAGAAGTATTTAGGAGATTTAAGGGCCTATGATGGAATTGAATACTCTTGCTCCCAGAATGGGAAGGATATGGATGATTTAGAGCTTTTCAGAAAGGTGCAGATTGAGAGCATGAAGCCGAACACTGTAACAATCCCTTGCTTGCTTCCGCTCGTAGTAACATTGCGGCATTAATGTATGGAGAGGCAGCCCCTTATTCTTTATTAGGATAAGAATCTCAGATGATGTATATTAATTGATATGTACACAAAATGTGGAAAAATTGGATTCTCCGAGCTTTGATTTGATGGAACGGCCACCAGAGACTTGGTTTGCTGGTATGACGCATGGAAGGATATGCAGTGCATGGGTAGGCTAAGGAAACCATGGAGATATTGTTCCATGCGATGCAGAGGAGTTTGATTTAATAAGTTTTACTTGTATTGTCTGAATGGAGTCAGAAGTCCTAACAAGTGAAGGGCGGTACTCTTTTAGTAGCATGTCCCCAAAGCATGGTATAGAAGCTAGACTGGAGCATTATCCTTGCTTATGGTAAAACTTCTTGGCCATTCTGAAGATGCTTATTCTGTGATAAACAAAATGCCAACCAATATCCAGATGCTTGTGTCTGGCGTTACTAAGTAGTTCTAGAGTTCAGAATAGATGTGAGTTTAGGTAAGATCGCTGCAAAAAATCTATTTGAATTAGAACAAAGAAATCCAGGTAATACATGCTTCTGTCCAATATTTATGCTTCCAAGGGCATGTGAATTGAAGTCGGCACAATGAGGAATATGATAAAAAGCATTGATCTTAGGAGGGAAAAAAAAAAAAAACTGGGTGCAGTTGGATTCAGGTGAAAAATTATAAAGTTCATATTCTTCTTGCAGGAGACAAACTGCATTCCCAAAAGAAGCTAATTATTGAAAAGTTAAATAAATTGAGTGAAGGGAAGAAGAAATGAGGTTGCTTTCCAATTGTAGCTTCATAGTACTGCAAGATGCAGATGAGCAGGACAAGGATGGGAATTTAGGTGGACACATTGAGAAGTTTGCGCAATTGGGGTTCTAAACACTCCTCCAGGGTATCCGTTAAGGGTAATTAAGAACATTAGAATTTGTGGTAATTGCCATGTCGTTATAAAATTCATGTCCAGCTTTGAAGGAAGAGAAATTTTTGTGAGAGACACAAATCGTTCCATCATTTCAAAGGTGGAGTTTGTTCTTGTGAGGATCACTGGTGAGTAACTTGGCATGTTTCAGTGGGAGATTATTCTTCAAAAGGATGAAGGTTGTTCATGCTATAATGTCCTTTCGTCACAGCACAAGGTCTAGAAGAGGTGAATCCAAAGCAATCCAGGAAGCAGTAGTCTGAGGTGAAGGAATTGAACTTATAGTTCCGTACCCGTGGTTTACACATTTTGAGAAGCACCACAAATAATGAAGTGACTCCTGATATATATTTATTTATTTTTTGGTGAAAAAGTGACTCATGATATGATATCTCTTTTGGAGTAGGAACTTTATTTTGCTCGCTGGCACTGCTTTGGATTATTATGTCCAGCAAATAGCGGTTTCTATTTTGAATCATTAAAGCTCACTTCATGCTAATTAAGTTCTGCTAGATACGGACTAGTGCAAATAAAGAGATGGTACGTAGATAGAAATCCCAGAACCTGTTACCCCTCCGGCAATATCGTTGATCTGTTGCTTTTGTAAGCAGCTTCTTATTCATCTTTACAATATGTCACTTGTAAATTTTGTAACACAATTTGTAATCTTTTAAACGAGTATACTGAAGCTTGATCAAATTTTTGTTTTAGGCTCTGTTCAGTGCAAGCATTATATCACTAGGTTGTATAGGGAATTTTGCAGACTGAAGTGGAGCCATTTGAAAGTCACTGCTGATGGCAATTAGCTCAACCGGCATATTAATCCCATTATAGATGCTCATCAGCATGGATAAATCATCATATTTCTTGGAGATTCACTACTGCCAGTTTTCCAGACTTTGCTTTGGTCTATCACCGAATCTAGTAGACAATTCTGGGCTATTGCAATGCAAACTCATTCATGGATCAGAAGCTGCCTGTAAAATCTTGCACCAATGAACAGTTCTTCTGCTGGGCCACTCCGATTTGTTGATGCAAATTGGCTATATAGAGTAGAAAATAATAATGCTGCTAATTAATATTCTTTACAAATGTATATAAAAAAATAAAAAATAAATCACATTCTGATCCACTGTTATTGTCTTCCCTTTTTAAAGGCTTAAAATCATAATTTTCCCAATTGCACCTATGTGCAAAAAGATAAAAATAAAAATAAAAGCGTGCCCACCTCTTCTATGAGACTACCCTTTTTTTTGAACATTCATATACAAATATAGCATTAAAAGCCACTTGCTCTGATTTTTTATTCAAAATTTATGACAGAAATAATTTTTTTAAGGGAAGTTGTATGAAAAATAAATAAAACAACAATTTAAGTGGAACAGAATTGGATTATTTGGTTTATATCCAAAAGTAGATTAGCCAGGGTAACGTTGGCCATGGGGGATGTAGGTCGGTGTACTAAAAGTCAAGAAGGAAGCGATCTGAGTTGAGAAACAGACAAACATAGAATTATTGAAGAAACTCAGTCTGAAAATTCCAAACAGTGCCCACGTGATTTGCGAAGCACATACAGACCGCTCATGGGACACGTGTGCGATCTTTTGCATGCCAAGTCACCAAAAACTCCAAAAAAAATAAAGGGTAGAGACTAGAGAACACGCACTCTGCTGCCATTCACCAAAAAAAATTATACTCTGCTGCTCCCTCAACACGCGGCGAAGCGAACGCTCACAGCCCCGACACCGCTCTTCTCTCTCTGTCTCACTCACTCTCAAAAGTCACTGACTTTTCTTTTCTTTCTTTTCGATTCCCCTTAAAAGTAAAAAATCAAAAAAAAAAATTTCAGTTTACATTTCCTGTGGTTTTTTCTTTTTTAAGAATATTATATCCTATTTTTGGGGGCGTAATTAATGTTTTTTGTTTTGTTTTCCTTGAGAGCGTTTACTGTTGAAATTCATTCATGGGGGTGGGGTTTTTTTGTTGAATTAATGCGAGCATTTACAGAAAAACAGAAGAGAGACGGGTTTTATTTAAGAGGAGGGTGTGACTGTGAGTGAGTGAAAGAGCGTCTGTTTGTTTCTTTGAATCCTCCTTGCTGTCGTTCTGGGTTTAGAGAGAGAGAGAGGTATTTTCGGATAATCCATTTTTTTATGTTTTTATTGTCATCCCCAGAATCAAAAAAAGGAAAGCGAATCTCATTGTTTTGGTTCACTTCCTTTTTTGTATGCATAATTGAATGACAAACTTCCAATTTCGGGACTAGAGGCAAATTTTTTATAAAAGAAACTTTGTAAATCTCTATGAGTGGGGATTCATCGTAAAAGGCGTCCCTTTTAACTGTGAGCCGAGCCGCCGTATACGCAGTCTCCATCAAATTAAGATCGAGCAATGTCTTCTTCGTCTTCCTCAGCTGCTACTTCACTCAGTGACCTCTCCAATCTGGAACGCTTTCTTCAATGCGTCACTCCTACTGTTCCTTCAAGAAATCTCCCTCATGTAAATACTCTATCATCTCTCTTTTTCCTTTGCTTTTTTTTTTTTTTTTCTCTCTTTTCAATTTAATTGATATATTTCCATTTGAGTTTTTGCTGGGAAAAATTGATCTTTGATTGTCGTTTTTTTTTTCTTTCAAATTTTGTGTTAAGATAGTACTGTTTGTCTGTTTGAATTTATGTTCTAGCATATATTAGTTTGCTGATTCAAAGAATCGCTTGAAAGCAAAAAAAATATATATATATATATAAAATGAATCATTTCTTTTATCAATTTATTGCATGGAGCTGGGGAATTTAGATTTTCACAATTTTTTTTGTCTTATTATTTAAATTCAACTAGTATTTTTTTTATTACCAAAAAAAAAAAAAACTAGTATTTTATTTTGATTTATCGAACGGATAAGGTTTATATTTGACTTTTCCACATAGATGTTATGGAGTGGGCCTACCAGAAATAAGTTGGTGGGTGGTATTGTATAGGTCCTTGTCTCCTTAGGTCCCCTGCATTGCAGATATTCCCTGGATGCTTCGCATATTCTCCCTTTATTTATTTATTTATATTTTGTTTTGTATTTCACTTCACTTTTTCGTTCATGCCTGTTCATTACATGGGCATAGAATATAAGATACGTGGTACGCAAGGAAGGTGTGAGATATATTTCTGTTTTATTTCATACAGCGATTTTAAAGTTTTTGACTGAAGTTTTGTATCGCCAGGAAAATAAAAAGAATAAATATATATATTTTAGTTTTTATTATTTGTCTATAAGAAAGTTACTGAAAAAAATTATGCTTATATAGGATTTCAACGATTTTGATTTTGTTTTTTTTTTTTTTTCCTTCTCCAAGTCCAAACATAAGCTGCAAGTTTTCATTTTTAGCGGCAATAAGTTTGTAGGTTCTAAGAGTATCTCTAATGGAACGTGAATTGCTAAAATTAATATGTCACATAAGCAAATATAGACATTGTTTTGAAAAAATGCACTCAAATGGTAATGTTTAAAATGAATGTCGCGCTGATGTGACCTAGACATTGTCAAAGAGAATATCTACTTCTAGAAACTTTGTCAGATATTGTCAAGTTTTTTAAAAAGTAAAATTTACTTTAAAAATCTAATTTGTTCAAAAATTAAAAATACTTAATAAAATATATAATAATTAATAACCATAAATATTATTTGTGCACGTTACTATTGGAGAACAATTTTTAAATTGAATGTGCATTTATGCCACGTAAATTTAGACATGGTCTATTTTTATACAACATATATAGCAATTCACATTCACCATTAGAGATGCTCTAACTACACTTATTGTCACTGAAAGTAAAAGAAGTCCGCAAATTTCAACTTACACATTCACATGAAGAATATCATGTATTGGCTTAAGATCAGAAGTTATTTTACTTTGTCTTGATGGTGGAAGGAAGTACACACAATGACTATTATTTTCGATTCATTTTATACTTTGTTTTGTCCTCTTTTTTTGGTGATGGTAGTCCACTGTAATGTTTTTATTTCCTCTTGGCATAGCTTATGAGAAGTTGCTTTTGGCTTTTAAGCCTCAAAAGCTACTTATGAAAATATTGAACAATTTTTTGAAAGTGCTTCAGGCTTTTAAAAGAAATTATACTCAGTAAAGAGTAGTTTCTCAGGAAGCACTTATGTAGAAACATAAGCATAAGCTATGCCAAGTAGAGCCAAACTACTTTGCTTTTTTATCATTAAATATTTTTTACTTTGAAATTATTAGGTATAAATAAATATTAGTTTTTCATGAACCTAAAATAGACAAATATGCAAAAATGAACCTGTATTTTTTGTATCTGGTAATTTGCAGCGAGAAAGCAGTTTAGATTTTAGCAATGTTGTATCTTTTTTTTTTTCTTTGGATGGAATATATTGTGTCTGATTATTCTTCTTTTACCTTGCTTCCTTCCTTTCGTCAAATATTTCCAGTGCTCAATTAGTGATGTAATAGTTTCTGGCAGACACCAGGTAAAGATAGAATTGAATATTTTACACTTGGAGATCTTTGGGATTGTTATGGTGAATGGAGCGCGTATGGTGTTGGCACCCCTGTTCTCTTGAACAGTGGTGAAACGGTCGCACAGTATTATGTTCCTTATCTATCGGCCATTCAGATATACTCCAATAAGTCAGTTGTTGGTTCAAGGTACTGAATAGTTTATTTGCTTTGTTTTCTACAATCCAATCAATCATTTTTCAGCTTTTTATAAAAATTTATGGAAAATCAATGCAAGTGCTCTGACCTTTCTTCCATGATTCTCATGCGTGCTTCTGGCTTCTCCAAATTGGTTCTTCCTCTTGTAGGAATAGAAGAGAGGATAGTGACAACACAGAATTTGAAAGTGACTCTTCGAGTGATGACAGTGGGAGTGATAACCTGTCAAGGTCTCTAAGCAATAACTCTAGCAGAACTTGGGATGTTGTTTCGGAGGATTCAAGTTTTGATCAAGAGAGTTCATGTCCAATGAGGGATAGACTGGGATACCTTTACTTACAGTATGTTGAGATGTCGTCTCCTTATTGGAGGGTTCCACTAACGGATAAGGTAGCACTTGGCATTTTTCTTACATGTGAAGAGAAAATCCATTCATGTTCTTCTGTTTCACGATTTGAACTTTGTGTTAATATGCATACATGGAACTGTAATAATTCCTTATCACAGATAACTGAATTAGTTCAGCATCATCCCGCAATAACAACCCTTAAGAGTGTAGATCTTTCCCCAGCAAGCTGGATGGCTGTTGCTTGGTAAGCATGATTGGTTTTATTTTTAAAATGTTTTGATTATATTAACAGTTCATTACTAAATGATTATCATACATCAAGATCTTTCTGATGATGCGAACATGGTTCTTAGTACATGTTTGAGGTGTAAATTATTTACAGTAATTAACGGCAAGGGTAGCTTTTAAAAAAAAATGCAATTGGAATTTTTTGAGGTCCTTTCTTTTATTAAAAAGGTATTTGGAATTAGTTTCAACCTTTCTTTACATGAAAAATTTGTTTATTCTCCAGTTTTTCATCATTTGAGCAGGTATCCTATTTATCATATTCCGTGTCGGAAAATTGAGAAGGACTTGTCAACATGCTTCCTTACCTACCATACATTATCCTCATGTTTCCAAGGTAAACATGATTATCTATTTCTTCTTAGTTTGCGGATAAAGTTTTTGGAATTATAATAACAGACAGAAGGATAAAATGCTTATTTTCTTTCAATGTCATTTTTCCAAAGAAAGCATTTCAAATTTCCAGGAAGACATTACATGCTTACAAATGTAGCAACTTCCTGGGATTTGTCTTTGGGATTTATTGGGGTTCTGGTTTAGTTTCCTGCAATCCACATCACTATTATTCTTAATTCCCAACACACATTTATAGTATAAAATTGCAATTGGGCAACCTTTCTATTTTGAGTATGTTTATAGGATGAGATAGCTTATATACCTATTTTCTGAAACTTTTATTTGTTTAAGCATTGTATGTCTATCATGAAATACCAATATATGTCATGTCTGTGACTCTGTATTAAAAATGAACAAATAACTTCTTGTCATGTTTGTTGGTAAAAGAAGATGGTGCAGTTAGTACTTCTTTGAGTATTATGTATTGTTCTTTAGTGAATAAAATTTGTTATGATGATTTGCTTTAATTTTATATACTAGGAAAATCTTGAAGTCTATACATAACTAATATGCATGCATTATTTTAGATAAGATCCAACGTATTCAGCTTTGCTTACATTTTTGGAAGTCTAATCGCCTTAAACAAAGTATGTTAAAAAATCAAGTACAAGCCAGTTTGAATGCCGAATTGTTCCTTAGAAGTCAAATGCAAGTTGCTGCAGTCTTATGTGGACTAAGATTTATGTTTTTTCTTCTACTGCATGACACTAGCAGAGTGTGCAGTGGAAAATGATGGAAGGACCCTACACAAAGATATGTGTCGTTGTGGAAGTAGTGCAGATGCAAGGGTAGGAGGAAAATCGAATGAAGATGGATGTGGTAGAATATGCCTTTGTCCTTTTGGGCTAGCTACATACAAGATGCAAGGAGATCTTTGGTTAAAGCCAGAGACATGTGACTATGAAAAACTAATTGATCTGAACAATGCTGCTGATTCCTGGTTGAAACAACTGAGTGTTCCCCATCACGACTTTAACTTCTTCACTTTCCACTCTACCATGTAAATTAGCTCTCTTCAATGGCATCTTCATCTACTTCCATCTCTATGTAAAACCATCCTATGTTTTCGCAACCGCCACATGATACAGTTCCCCTGCTAGAGTTGAGAAATCTTTAAGAAACTGAGTAAGGTTTCTTTGAGTCATGTGGCCTAATTATTAAACCAATGTTGTGTGGGAGGGAATTTTGTGGTGTGGAATGGGGTTGTTTTTGCTTTAAAACTTTTAGCAAGAGAAAGAGAAGAATAGAGAGGCAACAAATTTTCTGTATTTTTTAACTGTATTCTTTTGTAGTCTTTCTTTCAGTCTCCATGGTATAAATTAGTGTTGTGGCATGAAAATCCTGTTTTGTCCATTTACATGTGATCTATTTTTCCTAATGATTGTTGTCTTTTTTCCCTGACCAACTGATTCTCTACATCATGACATGAATTTATCAGCCCCAGCTGATCAACTTGATACCTTACATAAATAATGTGTTTAAATTCTAATTTTATAAATAAATATTTGATTAAGAAAAGAGAGGAAATAAATCAAAATTGTATTCATAGTCTTTTTGCTAAATAAATTGTATTCATAGTCACTAATACCTTCGCTTATATATTATATTAAGACCACACTTAGGGGTGATGTGATTTCTCTAAATTATACTCCGAAAAGTTTTATGATAATTTTTATTGTATAACCATTTAACTAAAACAATCCTATTTATAAATGAAATAACATTATAAATGAAGTTATATTTTTGATAGTAAAATAATATTATACATAAATCTAGTAACATTATTAAAATATGATGTAATATTTTTTTTAAATGAAATAATATTATCCATAAATAAAATAATACTATTTGAGAATACTAAATTATGCAAATTATGTGTGAAAGTAATATTATTTATAAATAAAATAAAATTAATATAAATATATTAATTTATTTATAGATAATTAGTTCAAGATAAAATTATTTTATTTATAGATATGGTTGTTTGAAAGATTGATTATATGCAATAATTAAATTAGAATACTGTTTTAATTTACATTCCATCAATTCTTAATCTCGTACATAGAGATACTTTGTTTATTTAATTGAAAATTCGCGAAATTACAAAACTTCTTTTTCTGTTTTTGGATCTTAAATTATTAAACACAAAAGAAAAAATAACAAGGAATGGGGGGGTCAATTTTATTCGATCTCGCATGTCCTTCACAAACGCGTTTCTATAAATTAGCATTTCTTAAGCTGCTCTGTACACTGTCTATCGATTTCCATATTAACAAGAAAAGCTCTGATTCTGAAGCTACAAGTAGAGAAGAATATGAAGATTCTGCTCCGGAGAAGATTTACGGAGCTATATGTGCATGCTGTCAGAGATGAGTAGAAGGTTGGATTTGAAATTGCGATTCTCTGAAATTTTGTGATGTGGACGTGGGTTACCGTGTTTGGTGTTGGGTTTATAGTTGGGGCACTGGCGATTCTGGCCGTAGAAACCCTAGGACTGTTCGTCATCTTGAATCGATTGACTCGCAAGACCAAGCAACCACCACAGCACCCCAACTCATCACCTCCACAGCTCGACCCCCATCAGTCCCTTGATTTCGCTTCCAACAAGCAGGTACTTATTTTCTTAAATTTTATGTTATTTAAAAAAAAAGGATAAAAATAAAAATTACACTTTAACTGCTCTTATGATATTTTATTTGTTTCCCAAGAGAAGGAATTGATCCGTAACTTTTTCTTGAACACATGGTGAAGCCCAAAATATCTTTTAGTCTAATTATTACGCAATGCCATTTGTAATTAAAATTATCAATGCCTTTTAATTACATTTCCAATGCTAGATTGAATGAATAAACTGAACATCTTTCTTGATCAGTGGATCAATACTCACTACTCTGCCTTAAAGACTGACTTTCCTGTGCTATAATAATTTCTGAATATTGGACGCTCAATTGTTTATTGATTAGTTTTGGATATTGACTTCCTTAATCATGAGTACTTTAAGAAACCCTGTGTAGATTCCAACAAATTACTCATTAAATGCAGCCGATGTATGAAATGGATAAAAATGGGTCTTGCATATGTGGGTATATACCGAGTCACCAATCTCCTGTAACACAATTAAAATATTCAATTTACTTCGTAATGCGCTAATAACCAATGTTGCTTGTTAATAGTTTTTGGTAAAAAGTTAAAAGAAAAAGTGACTCTTCAAAGTTTTTGCAGTTTAGAGTCAGAAGCTAGAGATGAGTTTATTAGGAGCCTCGTTGTGCTTATTTCTTGTCTTAATACATATGAGTCTTATAGTGCACATATAAAGAATATTTAGTTTCCAATTATATCACTATGGTTTATTGAAACAAAATGTATCCTAGTTATTTTATATCCTTTTTATTCTTATGACTGTAAAGCCCTAATCAACTCTTGTCGTTGTTGATACATTGGATTTTCTGTATTGGTATAAAAATTATCTGAAGAATTTACTATATTTTAATGTGGAGATTTATATTTTATAAAATCTGAGCTTCCTGCCTGTCCTTTTACTCTTGTAAAGTAACTAATGAATTCATTATTTCTTCACTGCTAGCCTATTTTCATGTTATTAGTATTATCTATGATATCTTAAGCTTTTTCTCTCATTAGATGGATTACTTCTTGTGTCTCAGGGAGTAGTTTGGATTCTAGAATCAGAGAAAGTTCCAAAACATTGGCAGGAACAAGCATCAAGAGAGCAAAAGAAGAAAAAAGATTTCTTTGAGGTGTCTCCTGTTAGAAAACATGCAAAAATAAAGGACAAGTCTCTTATTTTGACAGAAATAGATGGTTCCCACACAATTATTAATTTGAAAGGCTGCTCTGTTGAAGCTGTTTCAGCAACTAGCCTGTCTTCAAGAAAATGGTAATGTGGCCTTGTCCCGTTCTGTTTGTAATTTGAACTTGTCTATTGGAGAAAAACCAATCATCATTACTGATTTGAATTAGTTACCAGAATTTATAGAAGAGACTAAAGTAAATCTGTACTACAACTAAAATGAACTAACCTGCAGTAGAAACAGCAGTCTGAAAAACAACTAACAACTGTCTCATTTAATACAAATGTTGACTAATACTAACAACTAATTGTAATAGATAAATCTTCTTGTTTGCTTTCATGTATCTTGATCTTGAACTCGTACACTTGAGCCACATGTCCCTTATTTGAGTAGGTATGAGCAACAGAATCCCAAATCTCCTTAGCTATGGAGAGAAAAAATAATGGTTTTCCAATTTTTGGTTTCATGGATTTGAGCAACTAGGTCATTATAGTAGAATTTTCTTTTTCCCATGAATTGAAGTTGGGATCAGATGGCTTTGGTTCTTTTACAGTACCCAATAAATAACCCATTTTCCACGACTTTTCAGGAAAAAAGTTCGACAGATTGGGACCATAAGAGAAAATTATTTTCATTGAGTTTTTCAGTGGTAATTTGGAGAGTGGGGTTGTCAAGATGATGAAAGGATTTTGAAGAATTTTCTTTTGTGTTTTGCTCAGCCATGTTGATAAAAAATAAGATGATACACAAGAAAGCTAAGATGCCAACAAGGACAAGGGCAAAGATGCCAGGGAAAAAAAGAACAAACCAGAAAGTTTAAAATGGCTCTAATACCATGTTGGAGAAAAACCAATCTTCACTACTGGTTTGAATTAGTTACCAGAATTATACAAGAGACTAAGTAAATCTGTACTACAACTAAAATGTACTAACACGTACTAACCTACAGTAGAAAACAGCTGTCTTAATCTGTATAGTAAAAACAAGTAACAACTGTCCTAATTAATACAAAAATGTTGACTAATACTAACAGCAAATTATTAACAGCTGGTATGCTAAAATTATCATGGCTGATTAACAGCTAGTCTATTGTGTGGCATGGTATACTTTGCTGGATTCACTTCCCAAGAACTCTATTTTTTCCATTGATGTTAAGTTAACATGGTTTGTATTAGAACTGAAAAGCAGATTCTACTATTTATTATTCCCTGATAGGGAATGCTCTCTATCTTGATGATCTGGCAATGAAAATGTCTTCCACATTCTCAAAAGTTCTGGCTTAAAATTGTTTTTGAGTCTGTAATCAAACCTAATACTCCCTGTGTCCATGTTTAATCATTCATTTTTGCCTTTTTCAAAACTAGATGGTTTGCATGTGTACTCCATCAACATTCTTTTACTAATATCGTTATCTCACTCCAGTTACCCATTTTTCTACTGTAATAATGTTGAGACCATTCCCTAACATTTTAACCGTAATGTGCAGCAGAATGCCCATGTTTTCTGAAGGTTGTGTTGGCAGTTATACTAATATCTTAATCAAAATTCTACCTACGTGTAAATCACATAATTTTTTGTGGTGCAAAGTTACAAAGGATGCACTTAGCTCAAGTAAAAGTTGATTCCATATGTATGATTGTCATACAATCATTTTGGTTGTTTTTTTTTTTAACCTGTATTGTGAAATCTCATTGGACTTTCAAAACTTTTCAAAGTTTTTCGGGAATATCCATTGCAAAGTGCAGGTCCAAAACATTATGGAGTTGTGAAGTTTCATAGTTGTTGCTTGTATTGTGAAAATTAAGAATTGCATAGTTCTAATTCCTTATCATGTGCATATTCAGGGCCAAAAAGTTTCCCATAAAATTGGAAAGCAAGGTTGCTGATATTTACAAGAGAAGTAAAATTATTTACATTTATCTGGAAACTTCCTGGGAGAAGGAAGCATGGTGTAAAGCTCTTCGTTTGGCAGCATCTGATGGAAAAAATAGACTTGATTGGTTTGCCAATTTGCATAAAGAGTTCTGCAGGTACCTGACATCCTTAAATGCAGGATATCCATATTTTATGAAATCCTCAGTAGGATTTTGTGCTACTGAGCCAGTAGATCGGACCCATAAGAACGATGGTGCTTCCTCAAAGGTTCGCCTGTTTTGGAAAAAATTACAAAAGAAGTCTTCTAAGGCTGGTGTAGAAAATAAGCTGACTTGGACTTCATCTTCAGTCCGTGATGAGAGGAAAGTCAACGAGAAGTTTCGTCCAGGCCAGCATTCAGGTCAGGCCACTAGCTTGGAGGATAATTCTGTTGCACTTTCTTCATCAACATTAACTCATTCAAGTAGCCAGAGTAATGTATCTGTCACTTCAGATGGAGACTATGATGAAAAGTTTGGAATAGATGAGGGTACACTATGTTGGAATTTGTTAATTTCACGGCTCTTTTTTGATGCAAAAATCAATTCTGAGCTGAAAAGATCCATCCGAGAACGGGTTCAGGTATGTTGTCCTTTGAGATTCATTAGTTAGTGTGCATAATGTCATTCATATGTTTTAATACTTTATCATGCTTGTTACTTTCAAATTTGCCTTACTTTGTGAATTACCTTTTTAAATCCTTAACATTTGGGAATAAGCATACACAAAACTGTGGCTGGTTTCTATATCTTTACATTCTATTACATTTGTTTTAATTGTGCCTAAGACTTAATTGGTTTCTATATCTTTTTGGAGTTGAGCCTAAGACTTACTTTATTGAGTAACATTTACCCATCCTTGGAAATATGATAGATGGATATTCTCTTAAATAAGTCAATATGGGAAACTGTTTTCTTTTTTTCATTATTTTTTTAATTCACATGAGAAAGATAGTGCTGCTAACATAAATAAAATATAATATGCTATTTCATTCTTTCTTTTTTGAGGGTATAACAGAGAACATTGTCGAATATGCGGATACCCAGTTATGTGGGTGAAGTCATCTGTACTGACATTGATCCTGGGAATCTCCCACCGTATATCCACAGTATGAGGGTTCTTCCAGTGGACATGAATGAGGTATGGGCATTAGAAGTTGACATAGGATACTCTGGTGGTGCAGTATTAGGAATTGAAACAAGACTTGAAGTACGTGAACTAGATCCTGATATAAGCATGGCAGATTCAAATCTTCAATCAAGCTCTGTTGGGGATGTCTCATCAGACCTTCTTGAAGGTTTTGAGTATTTTGGGAAGCAGTTAAAACTTAAAGAAGAAACAACTGATGCACCAGAACAGAAGGGGGAAAGTGATCCTAAACCTGGTTAGTATAGAGTCCCTTTGTAATTCCAATTTTAAGGTAGTCAGTTATTGTATGTTTGAATATTTTAATTGTGACACGTGTGAAAGATGCAGTCTAAAGGTGTAAGAGTCTTTTGAAGACTATGTTGTGGTTTCTACTGAACTTTGATAGACTTGGTGTTGAAAAGTTGCAGTTAAATTGTAGGATTGCTATAATATTATGCATTTGCATATGTCTTTATTTTTTTTTTTTTCTGATATGAAGTGGAAGATAATCAAGGTATTTGATTAGTTGATCAAATTGTTAGTCTTCCTGCAGTCCTATATCACTTAGATTTTACAGGAACATTGTTCTTATTGCTGCAAAGATTTTTCAGATGGTTATCAGCCTTTGTGTGTTAAAAATACCATCTATTTTAATAAAGGAAATAAGATTTGTGAAAATTAGACCTTTTCCTTCTGAAATTCTGCTAACTTTAGGCTTATGCATTAAATAAAACTTCCAAACAGTTTGTAGTTAATAAGACGAAAAGGATATATGATGTTTAAATATGTGGTCATTTTCTGCTGTGTTTTATGTCTCCTCATAATATCCATGACTTAAACTTGTACATTGTATTATGTTTATATGCCAGAAAAAACAAGTTCCATGGTTTGGTTTTCAGTTTGTGTTTCTCTTATTACTTCTTAACTTCTTGCAACAACAACAAGAGGTTAAAGATTTGTAATTAACTTTGGACATGAACTAAATTTATCAGTTCAAAACTGTCTGCCAATGTTTCTAAATAGTGATAAAGCTCATCAATTTCAACACGATTCATTTTGTGACAGATGGGATAAAACACTCTAAAAGCTCCATCGGGGCATCAACTTCTGGGTCTCGGTGGAAGTCTATTGCAAATTCTATAGCCAAACAGGTTTCTCAGGTTTGTTTGCATCTCTATGTATCTTTATGCGTTTTTGTTTCCAAATAGTTCTATTTCTATTACTATTTCTCCAAGATTTGTGTTTGATGTTGTTCAGTTGATCAAGGAGCATTTGTATGTGTGTATTTCTTAGGTATTTGTTTTTAGCAATATTATTTCCTAGTGTTTATGAATTTTGACTCTCTAGAGAGTTTGAAGTACTTGTATGTTATATCCTTTCTCATTATCCAACTCAAAAATGCTATAAAATATCTTAGTCAATTGGGATTTGCAATCCTATATTATAAATGATACCATCTTGGTTTTCTGAACTTTCCCTTTGAAATTATTCTATCTATATTGCTATTTAGGAATCACAACATGATCAAATATATGTGATGCAAGCATGTAGAATTTGGAAGATGATTTTTTTCAAATAATAATAATAATAATTTCATTTTATTTTTATTTTCAGAAAGCCAGAATTGCTAAGTTGGTGTTCTTAATATGAATAAAATTATTCATTTTGTTTATATTTGTGTTATGCTTTATTTTATCTCTATTTTCATTTACTCATTTCTTCTGTTCTCTAATTCTTCCACCTTGCTCTCTTCGTCCCCTTTCTCTTCCCTCTCTCTCCACACCCACATGTCTGATTATGGTACAATTATTTTATATTAGTGCAAAGTCATTTGTTGTTTTTTAAACTAACTGAATGTATCTAATTAAAGGTCCCTCTCTCTTTAGCGATAAGGGTAACATCCCTTAGAGGAACATTAAGGTTGCATATAAAGCCACCACCTTCAGATCAGTTATGGTTTGCATTTACATCAATGCCTGACATAGAGTTTAACCTGGACTCTGCTGTTGGGGATCGTAAGATTACTAGTGGACACATTGCTTTATTCCTGATCAGTAAGCTTAAGGTACAATAATATACTTCTGTTGCATAATATCCCTGTTTCTAGTTTATCTCTTCTTTCGAAATTTGAACTTCCTTATGCAGCATATAAATGACCTGATTAGAGTTTACTACATTGCATGGAAGCAGTGACATTTAATCAGCTCAGAAGTTTCTAGCTAGTTGTTTTATTATGTACTGATCCTCATAATCTTTGATATTAACCCCCAAGTAATTTATGGTTATATGAAAATATTGAAATTATGATATCGATATCTATTAAATTTGAAAGACAATTTGGCACTTCTATTTCATATCTATTCAAATATAAATATAATTTGCACTTCGCCATATGGAGATGCATAAAGCTTTTAAAGATTTCTTCTAGGCTGTTAGTTAAACATTTTCCTCCGTTGTTGTATAGTTAGGTTTCATGCTGCATGTATGTAATGTATCATATATAACGGTACCATCTGTCCATCAATGTGAACTTTTTTTTTTTTTGCCAAAAGATTTGCTTCATGGTCCATTGTTTAGGTTAATCATGCGTGTAATTCTCTATGCAATTTTATCACAAGCATTTCATTGAGAAGGATATGTGCAAAATCTCAATTGAAAGCTTAAAACCCATAAACCTTTTGTCTAAGCTTCTTTTGCAAAGATAATGGTTCAGTGAAATTTGGTGGAATAACAAATTGATGCATAATTGTATCTTTATTAAGCTAGTTCCACTTTTGCAGGCAGCAATTAATGAAACTCTAGTGCTTCCCAATTGCGAAAGTGTATGTGTTCCATGGATGCTAGCAGAAAAGGACGACTGGGTCCCACGTAAGGTTGCTCCTTTCATATGGCTTAACCAAGAATCTGGGAATGATCCTATTGTTCTCCGTGAAGTACCCAGCAATCAACCTTGCGAAGAAAAAACCAATGCAGAATCTAATAGGGAAGCCTCAACAGACCATCCACAGAGCAAGCATGAAAGACTAAAGACTATTCAATCCATTCAGTCAGTTAATGAATCTTCAGATGCAGCATCGAGTTTGACTAATCCATCAGAAATGAGAATTAGTAGTTTAGAAAAATTGGAAACCCCATTGTCGGGGAATGATGGACCGAATGAAACTGAAAAACACAAGCTGGAGGAGATCGCAGACAATCAATCATCATCTAGGTCTTTGAGTATGTTTGATAAACAGGATGATACTTTTGAAGAGCCAAAAAGAATAGGGAGAAGAGCAAGGATGTTCGATATTGGGAAGAAGATGGGAGAGAAATTGGAAGAAAAGAGGCGTCATATTGAAGAAAAGAGTCGACACATTGTTGAGAAAATGCGAGGACCATGAGACAGCCAGAGAACATAAAAGGTTATAGCTAACTATGACATATGGAACTGGTACTGTGGCGGTTCTTGCTTGTGGAGTAGGTATGCTTTGCAAACTGATCCTGCAAAGGGTTCTGCTTGTCCTAATCTGGTACTACAGGAGGTTTTCGGAGACAAAAAAATTTATAGACATAAGAATTGCATAGAGATTACATTGCAAAGGAATAGGACTTGGATGTAAAAGTTTGAGTGCATGATCGTAGACTCGGTATTTGTTCCTTTGCAGAAATTGATTTTTCAACTTTTCAGTTAAGAAATAAGTTATTTGTATTTTTTTTTTCTCCCCCTTGAATAACATTTATCGTATCTAAAGTTGGTACTTGATTTTCAACTTTTCAGTTAAGAAATTCGTTATTTGTGTGTGTGTGTGTGTGTGTGTGTGTGTGTATATATATATATATATATTTTTTTTTTTTTCCTTCCTTTTGAATAACATATATCGCATCTAAAGTTGGTACTTTATTTCAGATGCTTGTCTTTTAGCCAAACCAACAATTTTGTTTATAATTGAAATTTATCAATATGAGTGAAATTGTATTTCTTTAATCGGGATTAATTTTTTAGTAATTGCAAAATTTTAGTTTTTCACAATTTCAATGATAAAGTTACACCTATTCATTCAAAAAAATTGATAAAGTTCCACATGGGTTATGACATGAAGCTTTAAAAATTTAAAAAATACTGGTCTATTGGGATGAAAATCATCTGTTTTTATTTTTAGAATTAGTGATAGAATTTCAAAAAGCAATTATATATATACATATATATATATATATATATATATAATTTGGGTTCTTTAGCAAGACTGAAAAGAGGGAGGCGTAAAAATTAGAGACGGAGCCTCAGTCAAAATTAAAGCAAATAATTAAAATGCACTGTTTTTTTATTTTCAAAAATTTTAAAGCTCGGGCTCAAACCGAAGCTTATTTTTAAAGTCTTATTTTTATTAGCTTTTTGATCATTTGAAATATTGAAATTTAAAAATTAATTAATAGTCTAATACAAGTTTAGTGGCATATTAAAAGTTTAAAATTCTATTTATAAATCTTTTGTATATACATTTTCATGTTAGTTTTTATTTATTTATTTACAAATTGTTTCATCAATAGTGGAGCTGGAGAAGGATGGGGATAAAAAAAAAAAGACAGAAATTAGATTCTATTTGTTGTATATGGATTTAGTTATATATAAAATATAAAATAAGGATTACTTAATAAAGAAAAACAAAAATAAGGCATCGAATCCACGGGTTAGTATACACCTATAATAGCTCCACATGTGAAGAGTGTACTCAAATTAGGTGATGACAGGAGGGTCGTCAAAGATGAAGATTTGGTAGTTTTTCCAGCAAATCATCAGCACTCCATGAACTGATCTTATGCAAAATAAGACGGTACAAGTATCAATTAAATAGCTCATGAATTCAGTACCTAGAGCTACAAAAAATGCAAGCAGATAGCTAAGAACGTACATTAACTCCTTTTTGCAAATAGCAAAATGTGGGATTTCCTACAATACAACCATAAAATGGTTGTAACACATACAACCGGTAAATACTACCGGTTAAATTGGTTAAGTTTTTTTTTTTTTTTTTTTTTTTTTTTTNTTTTTTTAAATAACAATTTAAAGTTTAACAGTGAAAGAAACAAATATTCAGACCCTCCCCCCATCGCACCCAACCTCTTCCCCGAGCCCCTGAGCCCCCTTCTCCGAGTTCGCCGAGCTTCGCACCCAGCCCCCTTCTCCGAGTTCGCCGAGCTTCGCACCCATAAACCATTCCCCGAGCCCCTGAACTGCGCAACCAGCGCACCCAGGCCCCTTCCCTGAGCCCCCGAGCCCCTGAGCTGCGCACCCAGCCTCCTTCCCCGAGCCCCCGAACCCTCATCGCACCCACCCCCTTTCCCCGAGTCCCCCGAGCTGCGCACCCAGCCCCCTTCCCCGAGCCCCTGAACCCCCATTGCACCCACCCCCTTCCCCGAGCCCT